>PVIJ01011469.1:0-54404 GCA_004024925.1 Scalopus aquaticus
AGAGGCGTGGGGCGGCGAGAGGGTTCACCAGAGACAGAGCGGGGAGCAGAACAGGCAGATCAGAAATACACTGCTGAGGGGAGCAGCGGGCGAGGCAGGAGAGGTCTGCCGCACCATGTGTGATTCTCCCCGGCCGGGCGTCGAACTCGCATCGCTGCTGCCGACAGCTCCACAGCGCAGCACTTAACCGCTGCGCCACCAGGGAGGCCCCCAAGTTCTGTTTGCTTTCCCAGCTGTGTGTTGGACAAGTTACTTAACTGCTCTGAGGTTCCGGTTCGTCATCCGTGAAAACGGAAGCGATATCATAATGCCTGCTGTGAGGGTTTCAGGAGGTGGCACTGGGCTGGGCACAAAGGAAAAGCTCTGCAAATGCTTCTCTTGTTATCATGATGGTAAAGACATTAAGCAGCCAAATTCTCTAACACTGAGCCCCAAAACATGCAGTCCCTGGCCTGGTGGGCAGGCACCGTCCAGTTGTGAAATGATGCAGATTTCACCTGCAACAAAAGCCACACACTTGACTATTTGCTTTCCGCTGTCTGGTGGTGCTTTCCTTGGTCCAAAGGAAGCATCCCGTATCAGGCACTCTAAGACGGAGGCAGAAATGAAAGAATCAAAAAGACAAAGCCTCGACCTGGGCCATGGAGCCGTGCCAGGCAGTGCCAGGCAGGAGCCCTACCAGGGAGCCCCTGCCTGCAGTCACGAGTCACATCAAGGCCACCTCGGGTCCAGGGCTTCCTGCAGAGGCCCCACCCTTGGGTGCTGCAGCCTGCCACCTCCTTTTTGGAGAGGAGAGGCCTGCCCTCTGGCTATCCTGGGGCATGGTAGGACAAGGGCCTACCTGGGCAGAAGGAACTGGCCTTGGATCGGGGAAGGGACCTCTCCACTCACTGGACACCGAAGGACACATTTACTTTATAAATTGGGGGTCCCAGAGTTAATGGTTTTCATCAAGTTTCTTTTCTACCTGACATACAGACAGTTTCCCAGGGTCTAGAAGGCAGGCTTAGCGCATTCTCCCTATGGCAAGAGCTAATCCCTGGGGGCGCCTTGGTGCCCGTACCCCCAGTTCTGCTCCCACCACACCACATGTGTTCCTTCCTCCCTGCTACCCTTTACTGCTCCTCCTCTGCTCTAGAGGCTGTGGTCCCTTAGGGCCAAGCTGGCATAAAGGAGGGTGGGGGGGAGGTTGGGAGAGGAGGTGTGGGGCGCTGATGGAGGAAGGGGACAGACAAGGATTACACTCCATGAGGTTCCCCTGATTCCCACAAAACTCATCCTCACTCCCCAGATAGGCCAGAATCCAGACATCAGCAGGTCACAAACTTATTCGAACTTCCATGGCCTAACAAAAGCTTGTCTCTTGGGACTGATTTTGGAGCAAGTCATGCAACAACACAGGTTGCCGCGACACAGAGGCTGGGTCCGTGTTATTCAGGGTGCAGAACCTCTGGAGCAAGACAAATAATAAACAACTAGGAAAATTGCGTAAGCTGGCCAAAGAGCTCTCTGCACCAAAGGAGCAGAGATAAGTGCCGTGGGGGAGGAAGGTATTGAAACATGCACCTACACATGTGTGCGCGCGCACACACACACACACACACACACACACACACACACACACACACACACACACAAGGGTCCCCACGCTCTCAGGCCATCTCCTCTGTGGACCTACTTCTTGCCCAGGTCAGCCTCCCTGGCCCCCCGGCCCACCCTTCCTGGGATATGGAGGAACCGTCCTCCTTACCACACCTCCTCTGACATCCCACCAAGCCCCCTAAACCTTCCAGTTCATGCCCCCCCACCACCCCAGGTGCCTTTCAAAATGGTGAGAGGCAGCAAATACAAACTGACTCCTGCCAAGGTGCCTATGAGAAGGGCAGGAATAGTGCCGGGCTTTCCCAGGGAACATTCTAGAAGGCACCCCATACATGGCCCCCAAGCCACAGAGGAGTCATTTGCATGGTTCTGGTCTACACTGCTCCCTACTGTGTTCCTGGGAATACAGCTGTCAGTCTCTACACCAGTGGACTAGAAGTCATACCATATTCTCCAAGTCAGGCGGGGGTTAAATGTGGAAGAGGATGAGACCATGAGCTCGGTGCCCAGATGTCAGGGGCAGTTGTTACTCCACTTGTCAATAATTCTCCTGGCTGTTGAAGGAAGCCTCAGAAGTTGGGGGGTCATGGAAAATACAGAAAAGCTGTTTCGACAAATGGCCAGGCCATCACACCACCACAACCTGCTTAGAGCCAGGGAGTCCCCAAAGCCCCTTTGTCCTGAAATTCTGTAATCTATAGTCTAAAGACAGTGGGGAAATTTTTAAATTTTAAAAGTATGAGAAAAATGGTCTGAGGAGCTAGCCAAGAATATGAAAGAGGGAAGAAAAAGAATAAAACTGATTGCAAAGAATTTTTTTTTCTATAGACATCAATGTCCATTTTCCAGAACAGATGATTCAGAAGTGAAAGACCTTTAAACAGAGAAGTCAGCCAGATACTCAGATTCCCTGACAACCGTTTGCAGTGGTATAAAGCCCCGCTGTGCTCTCTAAAAGTTTCCCCTGGCCACCCCCTAAAAAGCAGGAGTGGAAAAGAGAAGCGACATCCCATACCCCTAGTCCAGACAGGAATTTCTCTCAAGACACCGCCCAAGTGTCTAATCCAGCACCACCACCTCAGCCTGGAGGGGTCCCTCCAGGCAGGGTGCGGCAGCCCCAGCTGGCTGGCATCAGGAGCCAGATACAAGGCCCCACCCCCACCCCAAAGAGACTATTATCAGATATGGAAATCTCCACTCCTACAATTGTCTTCTGTTATTTACGGATGTGCTCTAAAAGCTACAAAGATGAAAACCATGATTAATACAGTACTGGTACAATAGTCAGATACTGAAGCTTAAGGATCATTTTAAGGTCCAGCAACTCTTCCAGAAAGGCACCCCAGCTCTCTGAATGCCACCTCCCTTCACTGGGGGTCCCTGGACTTGGGGGACAAGGGGACACAGGTGGGACAGGAGGAGAAGAATTGTTTTAGCAATTGGAAATGCTTCACCTGAGTGGAAAAGGGGCTGTGTGTTTTCTTCAATTGGGATAGAATCCACGATCTCCATGCACTGTGACATCTAAGCAAACCCATAACCACCACAAGATTTGCCTAAAACAAGAATGATCTCCAGGAGAAAGCTAGCAGGGTGAAGCTAGTGGGTGCAGGAATGGGATAGGAGACCAGGTTATAGGATTTCACCTTGGCTTGGCTCTGCGGGAATCTTTCTCTGTCACTATTTGCTAAAGTCCTCCCCCTCCCCTCCCACCCCCCATGGATGCTTCTGCAGGGAAGGCCGGTGGAGGAGCAAGTGTTTGGGTTGAAATAAGAGGGTGGTCCTCAGGAAAGGGGAGTGTCCCAGGTTCCCTGCCCCACCCTAGGGAGGGTGGAGCTGAGCAGGAGAGATAAGAAGCTGGAGAAAAGGAAAAAGACAGAGAGGAGAGAGAAGGCAGGAAGCAGGATGGAGGCCAGAAGAGGCACAAGGAGCAGAGACATGTGAAGAAGCTGCACTGGCCTGACTGAAACAGATGTGGGTGAGAGACCCGTGGGGAGGTGACTATGGCAATGTTGATCTTGATTTTGTTCTTTTCCTCACTGACTTGACTGTTTCTGACCCTTTTCTATGGGTCCCTGCCGAAAGGTGTTTTAGGCTTTCCGGCCTTGCTTTGAGCCAATCCCATTTGGGTGGACTTTTGTCCACGAGGTGATGGGCAACTTTGGGTGTTTAGTTTAGAAACTATATTCTTTGTCTTTTCTGTATTATTACATTAATTGTATTAAAGTTTCTTTCCACTAAAGGTCTTATATGTTTTGTCCTGATGCATCAGATGGCAGAACCTATTTAGAACAGGCAGGTTTGGGGGTTCCCCTCTCCCTGCCCCGTAACAAAATCAGTTCTAGTTTGGACTCCCTAGAGCTTCCCAATTGCCAAAGGCAGTCAAGAGCTAGCATATGAGAAACAATCAAAAATAAAATAGTCACCAAAATATCCAAACTATTTCCTTATAACACTGTCAAATTCTGCACTGGTAAGTTCTTGTAAAGGACAAGAAACACACACACAACACCCCCCTCAGACTCCAAGTCAGCGGTTCCAAAGAATGGCCATCTTCAAAAATCACTGCTTTTATCCAACTAAATCTTGGGCTTCTCCCAAATTAGCTTCACTAATCTATCCTTTGGGGGCATTTAGCAAACAAAGGTTAACTCTTCTCTACTATCTGAAACCTCACAGTATCACCTAGGCAGGCTGAGAAAGCATATGGACATAGAAAAGTTTTAAAGCATGTCAAGCACTCACAAAACACACAGAAAGTATGAAAAGCTTTCTAAAAGCATCCAGACTACCCATTTCAAAGAGTCAAACTATGACCAATGGGAATTCAGGACATGGTATGCCTCACTCGTTCACACTCTTCCACCCACACACATGCTATACGGACAAATAAATTCTTCACAACAACTGAACAGCTAATGACTTTATTATAGAGACGCAATATGCAAATATAAAAGGTTTTGTCACCTACTATGAAACAGGACCATACCATGATATGACAAAGTTGTCCAGAGTGTGGATATACTCCTTTTATTTCCTATTTTTAAGTAACAGTTGTTTGTATCCTACCCACGATGTTCAAGTTCAGATTGCATAAACAAAGTACAAAGAGAATAAATATTAAATTGACTTTTTCATGCTTTTCTGATTTCAGTTTAAAAGGCAAACTACCTCAAAGCTAGTAGATACGAGGGGAGGTAAATTTCACCATTTACTTCATTGACAGAAACAAAAACTCGGTTATTTCCCAAGTTCAAGACCCAGTATAAACATATTGTGTGAAGTAGAGGGGGTAAGATGGTGACAGGCTGCTGCAGCTCTGGTCTGAACTTGCCCTCTTTCCAATGCCTCTACTTTCTTTAAGTGATTCAATGCCACAAAAGATCCTTGAGGCAATTGTGCTTTATGGAGAGTAATAAAGACACACGTGGACTGGTACAAGTGGTTGGATTACAACCTGCCACCTAGTGCCACTTTATCTTCTGGTTGTCAGTAGTTACTCATCTATTTTTAAATGTTCCAATATTATCTAATTGGCACATACAACTGCATCACAATGAGAGGTTGCGGACTGTCCCTGGCCAGGTAAAAGTGACAATTACAGGGGAGGGTATGTACTGGGCCAGAGCTTCACAGTTGGATGTTGCGTTTTAAAAAAGAAATCATAAAGACCTTCAGTAAAACATGCACACTGGGTTTTGTGTTTGTGCAGAAAGGAGCGGTCTTCGGCCTGGGGATATCCAGAGACCCTTGCAAGGCAGTTCCCAGTTTGGGAAGGCAGCTTTTCACCACCACATCTTGCTGTATTCAACTAGGCCACTATGAAAGAGAAAAGTGCCTTCCCCATAGCACTGGTTTCTAGCATAAGTATCCCAAGAGCAAACGAGATCCTTTCAACAGCATTTGAACACAGCCCAGGTCCCTGGTTGTGACCTCATGCTATAAGGATAAATCTGAAGTCATTCCTGACCCAAGGGAGAAAGTCAACAACTACTACACGACATTGCGCTAAGGTTACTTTTAAACTCCTGTAGTTGCTAGTGAAGACACGGGCTGGCCCATGGAGGCAGATCAAGGCCAGATTGTGGACAGAGCGGAAGGGGGCTCATGGAAACTCAGGCAGGAGGTAAGTGGGGCCAGTCTAGAACTCCAAATGGAACAGGGGTCCTCAGGAGGGGAGAGGCAGAGAGGCAAAGGGCGTGTCAGAGAATGAACTATGCCTGTGGTTAATGGTCACGGGAATGAAGAAAACTGAATCAACAGAATCTACTCAAAAAGACCCTGGTAACTGCACAAACTACAAGGAAACCTCAACAAGGCCTGAGCCACCTGCCCAGCAGCCAGCTGTCTGTGGCTGCCACAGAGCCAAAGCCTCACCCCTCCTCACACTTAGTTTCCTTGCGCCCATTTAAGAGTATTAAAAAGCAAATTCCAGGCCTCCCTGGTGGCGCAGCGGTTAAGCGCTGCGCTGTGGAGCTGTCGGCAGCGGTGACGTGAGTTCGACGCCCGGCCAGGGAGCTTCCCACATGGCGCGGCAGACCTCTCCTGCCTCGCCCGCTGCTCCCCTCAGCAGTGTATTTCTGATCTGCCTGTTCTGCTTCCCGCTCTGTCTCTGGTGAACCCTCTCACTGCCTGACGCCTCTGGCCTGTACCCCAGCTTGTATGTATAAAATAAAAAATAAATCTTAAAAAAAAAAAAAAGCAAATTCCCCTGGTCCTTAATCTCATCGTCCCATCTAGCTCCCCGACCACGTTCCCAGGGGGGTCCCGCCCAGGTGGGTGCTGCCAGCCTCAGGATTTGCACACCTGAGTTTTGGTGATCACATGACACATGTCAGCTGGAAAAACCAGTGCGAGAAGTGAGCCTGGGTCACTACAAGGAGTGGGTGACCTGGAAGATCACAGGGGCCCCTGGGACAGCACACCTGTTCCTGGATATTTCTCAGCTCACGTGCCAATGTAGTACAGGCTGAGGCCCTGAACACAAAGACCAGTACTCTGGGGAGCCAAGCAGAAGCTCATGGGATTAACAACTGACAATTACACAAGGCGACACAGTCGCCAGCAAGAGGCCGGTCAGAAGGCAGCTGTGCCCCAGGATTATGAGTTACCTGATGAGGACACAGGGGTTCACGAACACGTGTCATGGTGAGCTCCACCTGAGAGCGTCAAGTGCTCTCTGGCGCTGCATCAGTTAGCAGCTGGGTCTCAGTAAGAACTCCTGGGCTGGGCGGTCCCACCTCCCCACGAGGGATGGGAAGGCCAGAAGCCTTGGCCTGGGAAACGAGGGGATACCTACCAACCACACTCCCGACCATCCTTTAGTGACGAGTGAGAGTTTTCAAAACAGTCAGTCCTTGATTACCCATGGAAATTTTATGCACAGAAATTTCAACACAAAAGTATATTGCTGAGTCACCTGGTCAAAATGTCAGTCCAGCTTGGACGTCCCGGTAGACACAGACCGATGAGGGCTGCTGGGGGCGGTGGCAGCAGCGGCAGCAACCACCATCCATGAATTGAGAATGGAATGTGCCAAGCACATCCAAAGCATTTGAGAGATTATCCCCTCCAAAACCTGGAAGGTGAGTAGTAGTAGGAACCTACTTATGGATAAGGAAATTAAGGTTCAAACAGATGCCCGATGCAACAGTTCACCAACTTAACATAAGGTTGCATGTAAGTTTGATTCAGGAACCCGTAAGCCTCACCAGCAAAAGCAGCGCACACCCCAACCATGAGGTAGGGAGGCAGCAGGCTGCCATCAAGCCATACCACCCACTTCCAAGTCAAACCACAGTGGGAGGTGCTGGTCTACAAATGCCTCCCGACACCACACACTCTGTCTTTAATCATTCATTTCAAATGAAAACCGAAGTCACAAGTTACTATTATTATTACTGTTTTATTTTAGTGTCGCTCGCACCTGAGTTGCAGACGAAACATCACCTTTCTGTTTCTGTGCCAAATTTCAAAGGGCAATCAAATATCTCAGGTGTTTCTTAAAAAAATCCGATGAGGAATCTGAGCAGATTAAGTCCATTTACAGGCAAGGAAATAGGTTCTGAAAAGCCAGGTGCTTACCCTAGATCGTAATCTGCGAGCAGAGCCAAGATTCAAACTTCAGCTTTCTTCCATCTTTCTGCCAAGCTATGTCGCTCCCGTGAGAAAGCCTAGCCGTGCGGAAATGTTTTCAGATCTGTATTTATGATTCAGAGGGTTCCAACATCTGTATCAAGAACCCAGATAAACAATCCCACAAAACAGAACAACTTGTATATGCTTGTTCAGATGCTCCTCTCACTCCCACCCCTCAGGTGGGACTCAAGTTCCGTGAATTCGCTTGACAGGAAAAGGATGCTTAAAATCAAGTGCTGCTCAAGAGAAACTTCTGACAGGGAATAAGCAGAACAAGGACTCAGGTTGCGCAAACATGTATCCAAATGAGTGAGTGAAAGCTAGCCCCCAACAACCTACTGCTGCCATCACCTATGCTGAATCTGTTTGGCAAAATCAATGCACCCCTAAATTACACTCAAGTTCTGGGATAGAGTTCACCTGGCCTTACACCCCAGTGAGGACCTGATGTATACTCCTGGTAACTTACATGCTTCTAAATGCACAGTATGTGCGTATAAGCACATAGAAAAGACACTGTTATCGCCCTGTTAAGACAACAGAAAGAACCCTCACCCTTTGGGTTTACCAAAACAGTAGCAATAGCAGTGCATACATCCCACCCTGAGTGCGAGCCCAGAGAACAACACATAGCTTGTGGGGCACACTTGTAGGGGAAGCTCATTCTGACCACTGAAGCCCTGGTGAATGCGCCTGGTGGCCCCAAGGTCAGCCAGCACAGAGACAAGAGCTGGTGAGATGCCCATTGCAGGTAACACCACGTCTGCCTCTGGATTCCTAACAGGGCCTTGTGGGGATCGAGCCTCTTCTCCAGGCCAGCTCTCCCTGAGTCTACAGCATCCACCAGTGATGGGAAAGTGCTTGCAAATGCTTGCAAGGAAAGACTATCACAACCAAGCTGAAAAAGAACATGGAGTTCTGTTTAGTTTTATTCTTTCAAGAAAGAAACTTAGTTACTTTTCAAAAACCTCTACCTCATCACAGGGCATCCCACTCCTGAGCACTCACAAACAGCATTCAGGACGCTCAGGACGCAGAGAACCAATGCTCCTGGTGTTAGCCCCCCATTCTAGATTATCTAAATTCTTGGATATACAGCAGGCCCTCCAGTATCAACGCTTTGGTAAGCGTCATTTCATTGTAACATTAATAAGAACAAAACAACCCCAACTGACAGCTGAACCAAGCCATTTCAGGACCTGCTTTTATTATATGTTGTTTTGCTAACTGTGGCAGTTTCCAAGAACCTACCTAGACCCTCCCTGCAGACCCACCCTGACCCTCCTGCTCCCAATCCTCATGCTCAGGTCCCCTTTTTACTATTTCCAGCCTGGCTCCACCAAAGAGGGGCACTGGCGAGGAATGTGAGGGTATTTAGCCCTCTGGCTCCCTCAAGAGATTTAGCTATAAGCCGTTACCAAAGGCCATGGCCCTACTGGGGGCCCAGAACTCAGCAACTTTCTCCTCCAGGCTCTAGCAATGCTCCACTGCTTCAGCCAGAGCCAAGAGTGAGGAATGTCCCCTGGTGCGGGAGCAGCCCTGTCCCCCAAGGATAGTGCATGCTCCTTGCTGATTTCCTGTACCCCTGCCTCCCCTATGAACCAGCCCTCTACTAAAATTCTCCTTAAACAGCTGTCTCCTACCAGGACAGTGACTGACAAAATCAAAACCCAACTGACTACCCTGAATTTCACTCCTGGGACCTACATGGCACAATATGTACATAATAATTCCCCCAAATCTCCAAGTTGTGGAGAACAGTGATGAGGCAGGAGGGGGACATGCCATCGAGAGTTATGTAATAATTTACTATATTGCCTATCAGGAAAGAGCAGAATTCATCTTCTCGAAAACTAAAATAAGCTTTCCAATATGAAAACAACATTACAGTATCAGAAAAGTATGGAGTTACTAAAAATATTCTCTGCAAAATTCCTTTGCAGTAGCAGCGATGGCTACTCTGTTTCAGTTACTTTAACCAGGCATAAAATCTGCAAATAGGACTACAGTGTCAGCATAGTTTCCAATTTCAGAACGGTTGATTGAAACTATCTCTTATCTAAAACACTTCATAGAGTAGATAATAACTACATAGTTTGGAATCAATTATTGTAATGATAACAACACAGAATCCAAATTTCTAAGAATTTAAGACTTAACAGTCAACCTCATACTGAAGATCATTGGTGTTTTATACTAGGTCAGGATGCCCTGCAGGAAATTAAAACATAAACTAAAGTTTCAAATCTAAAAACTATGAGCTGTCTCATGTGTGGGGAGGAGGGTGATTACCAAGAGACCTAAGATATAATGGGGGAGGGAAGGTAAGCCAAACATGTGTAAACTCAAATATTCTTTAATCACCAAGGTAAGTATCAAATTCTGTGCCAATATCTAAAGTGTTATAAACAAAATAAAGAAGGGTTTTTAACATACCAAATGCAAACCACATGTGGCAGTATTTTTTTTAAGGCACCGGAAGAACATCTCAACCAGTGCTCTGTAAGGAACAAGTCTATACAACTTCATCTAAAACCAAATGATCACGTGAAGGCTTATCACAGTTTTTCCACAGACCTGAGTTCCAAACAGTGAGGTGTTGGGTTACTTTCCCAGGGTTGAGCCTGTTACTACAGGTCCTAGAGTTACAGCATTTTTGAAATTTTGCAACAAGTATTAAGAGACACAGCATGTAAACAATGTCTTTTTCTTGGGAAATCATGATGAGATGTAGATACAATAGCAGCCTAGGCCCTCTTCTTGTATCTTGCCTACACAGCACGTAGCAAAGTTACAACTGTACTTTTATTTGTGAGGCGACCTGATCTATATCTCTCCCCTTGACTAATAAGTAAACTCTATGAAGGTGGGGATTATCTAAATGTGAGTACTTAACACAGAGATGCTCACGAGTCTCCAATCATTTAAACCACATCTTCGATGTAGGACTGAGAAACCGAAGTTTGAGACATCAGTAAACATACTTCATAAAATACTGACTTCAGAGTTGACAGTTTATGATTCAAAATAAAACTTCAATCAAAAGAGGAACAATACAAATTAAAAAAAAAATCACAAAACTGAACCACCTGCCCATTGGAATGCCTAAAATTAAAAGCATAAATACACTAAGTGCTGGTTAGGATGTAAACCTACTGAAACACTGAGCAATGTAAATTGCACAAATGCTTTCAACCACTGGTTAGCATCAAAAGTAAATGAAACTTAGCAGGGGACCCAGCAATGCCACTCCTAGGTATTCACATATGAGAAATTAATTCATATATCCACACAAAAACTTGTAAAACAATCTTCAGAACAGTTTTAGTCATAATATAAGAACTTCAAACAATCCAAAATCTATCAGGTGGTGACTAAACAAAGGATAAGATTTCTGCAGTTGAATACTACTCAGCAAAGAAGGAATGAGCTATTGGTAAACATGATAGAATTCATGCTTCTCAAAAAACATGCTGAATAACAGAAGACATAAACATATGCTTATCTAAAATTTCATTAACATGAAATTCTAGAAAAGGTAAAACTAACCTATTGAGAAAGAAAGTCCCTGAGTGGCTGTCTGAGGGTTTGAGTGATGGGAGAGGAAACTGATGCAAAAGGGCACCAGGAAACCTTTGGTGGTGATGGAAGTGTTATCTTTATTGTGGCAGAGGTTACACAGGTACATCCCTATTAATCAGGACAGTGTGTACATTTTATTAAAAACGTATTATGTTATGGCTCAATAAAATTGTTTTTTTAAAGAAAGAGCAAACCGTAAATCCAATCTTTTAAAGCAAACAAAATCTAGCCAGAGGACCAGCTTGGCAAGGTAACCTCAGAAGGAGAGGAATTCTTTCCTGTGACTTTGAAATCTATACTGACTATTCATTTAGAGGAAATATACACTCAGAATAAAATAACTGTAAATAAATATTATGTTCTAATCAAAATTATATTATCAATAGTGACAACATAATTTTGAAACTATTTTATATATCTTGTAGAATAACAGCATTGAGGGTATTAGAAGACAAGCAAAGAACTATGAATGCAAAATCAAAGAGTTTAAGAAAAAAATCTGCTAATGTGACATGTGATTTGGAAATATCAGTAAACTCAAGATTTTGTTTTTCCTTATTAGCCTTAGCCACCAAAAGGCCTGAAAATAATAGCACCCCAAGCTACCATGAACTTACCCTGATTTGGTTTCTAAATACCATTCTCCACTAATGGAGAAATGGATGATTCTAAGTCTAGAAGTGGGAAGTATAAGATGAACTTAACATCTCTATGCAAAGAAAGCAAGGCACTCCAAGACTAACAGGGACATGTTCAAAGGACATAAAAAGACAGCTTGCATAGGGCCACACAGGCCAAGTCAGGGATAATTTGAGTACCAAACAATGGCTGTAATTGATTATACAACACTGACTAAATAAAGACCTATGAGTCCCTAATAATACTCACGGAGAGAGATTTATTTGCCATTAGAGGCGATTATTATACCAATCCTTTTCTCTAAAAATTGGTCATTACAGTTTTTAGGAACTGTAATGCCAACTAATAACAGAATTAGAAAAATCACCATTTTGCAGCCCCCAGTGAAATCACTCCAGCAGGAATCACCCATGGGCACACACACAGCGCCCAATTATCTCCCCATATATTACCCACTAATTGCAAAGGAGAAATGTACCATCCAGTGGAGAGATCTGGCATCCCCACCTTAGGCTGGTGTTCGAATTTAGCATGACTTGACTGTGGATGTGATGGTTTTAGAAGTACCCAGCCTTACCTGGCAACCATTTAGGCAGACGTGAACCTAAAGAAACATGTAGGTTGACTTCCAGGGGACATGGTGAAGACCACCACAAAGAATGAACGAATCAGTCAAATTCAGGATGTAAGGTATCGTACCTCATCAAACAACTGGCCTCGATCACCTTTCAAAAATGTCATGGGTCTTTAAAAAAAAAAAGGATGGAAAGATCGTTTCAGACAAATAGGATAGAAAAATCTAGTTGCAATGCCTGTGTCTTCACTGAATCTTGGTTTTAAAAAGAGCAACACACAAAGTTATAAAAGATTTCAGGGGACAACTTGAGAACTTTGCATAGGAGCTAGATGTTAGATGCTGTAAGGAATTATTTTAAGTTTTCTTAGCAAATCTAATAGTGGGGTCCCAAAGAAAAATGTCTTTATGCCTAAGAGATCCCTGCTGACATGTCAAGTGATATGGCAAGTCTACAACTTTCTTTTCATTGATTCATATAATTTCCACATAAAGATGAAACTATAACATGATAACAATTACTGGTTCCAGGTAGTGGGGTATACATTATCCCTGTACTATTCTTATTCTTCCAACTTTCAGATTTTTATAATAAAAAAAAAAGAGAGAGAGAAGGCTGTGCGGGGAAGCAGAGATAACATGATCCCAGACAGAGCCAGTGCTCACTCACTGCCAAGGGTGTTTTAGCTGAATTCTGTCCCCACAAATTCCTATGTTGAATTCCCAGCCCGTATCTCAGAGTGTGACTATATCTGACCGTGGGGTAAAGACATAACTAAGTGAAAATGAGGTCATTAGGGTGAACTCTAACCCACTGTAGGACTGGAGTCCTATAAAAAGAGATTAGGATGTAGCACATAGAGGAAAGACCTCGAGAAGTCACGGGAGAAGACATTTGTGAAGCAGGGAGCTAGGGCGACCTTGGCCTTGTACCTCTGACCTCCACAACGCTGAGAAAATAAATTTCTGTTGTTTCATCCACCCAACCGTGTCCTACTTTGTTATGAGCAAAACAAAGTAATAGAGAAAAAACTGTTATTTCAATCCAAATGGAAAAAGCGCTTTTGCTGCCTAGAGCACATTATCTATTCATTGATGGACAGAAAGTACAGCCCCCAGGATGCAGCTCGTGTGTGTGTGTGTGTGTGTGTGTGTGTGTGTGTGTGTGTGTATAGCATCAGCTGGGGAACACTCAAACACCCTAGAATCACAGGTTCTGGGACCACTTCTCCAAGAGCAGGGGGTGCTGGGGAGCTCCCTGCAGCCTGCCTGGGTGGTATCCTGGGAGACACTTAAAGCGTGTGTGCATCTGTCTGATGTAAAGTGATCAGACATGGAATTCTCATCACTGAGCTGAGATGTTTCACAAATAGTAACGTTGTTTTCCTTGAAATAAAAGAAAAACTCATGCTTAGCATCACAGCTCTAGAAAAGAGCTTTTATTGAAAAAACACATTTTAAATAGGTTTTTTATGTTGTAGAGTTTTTTTTTCTTTTTACCTCCTAGAACCTTCTAGAACCAACAGAAAAAATCAAAACAAAAACCAGAAAGACAAAGAAAATGATAGCTCTTTTCTCCCAGTGTCTGAACGATGCCTGGGTTAGGAGGCTAGTGGGTCAGTGCTTCAGGATGTGACAGCAGGAAGAGCTCTGAGCCGTCTCCAGCAGTGTCTCAGAGCCCTGAACTCAGACAGCAGAGTTTCCGGGGACTCGAGGCTAGAGGTCTGGTTCAGTCTCCTCACCAACCACGTGGTCCCCTTGGTTCCTCACTCCGGGACTTCCCCAGCTAGGCTGAAACCGCATGCCAGGTGATGTGCCCAGCGGACAGCAGTGAGGATGGAAAGATTTTTCTGGAACCCTAATGCTCAGTTTCTCCACCTCAACCCTTCTGGCATTTGGGAAATGAAACTGGATAGGGGGGCTGTCCTGTGTAGGACTCCTGCCCCAAGTTAAGACAACTGAGTTTCCAGACATTTGCCCCTTGGGGTACACAATCACCTCCAGTTGAGAACCACTCTACCAGAGAGCAGGCTGAACTCCAGCAGGTCCTCAAATAGCATCATTTCAATGATATTTCATTACGATGTTGATGAGAAAAAGAGGAAAGGAGATGCCGTCTGGGGCCATTGCTGTGGAGCTGGCAGTTCCCTCACTTTGTCTGTCTGTGTGGGTCCTTCTCCGAGGACTCTGGTTTCCTTCTGCACCCCAAAGATGTGCCTGTGAGGTTCACTGGTGTGACTCGCTGTTCTATGTGTGTGTGTGTGCGAGCGTGTGTGTGTGTGTGCGTGCGTGCATGTCCTGTGATGGAATGACGTCCTGTCCAGAGCTGGGTTCCCATCTTGTACCCCAGATAGCTAGGATAAGCTCAAGCCAATTGGGGAGATGAATGAACGCATAAAGGAATATAAATTATAGTTGACTATTAAAAGTGTTTGGAGTATTTATTTAGAAGTGTGGTGGTATTTTGTGACCAGAAAAAATGCCATGGAGCTTAACTCCTCTTTATAGCAACTAACCTATGTTAAGATTGGTTTATACATCGTTACGCTTATCAGTGGCAATTTCTTAAGACTGTATGGATGATAAGTCAGGGCTTGCTGCACCAAGTGCTGCCAGAAAGGGGATCCCCAAGTCCACACTCAATTCAAAGCAGAATAGGCCCTTGTCCCACATCACTGATTCTGCCCCTTGCAGGTCAGAACAGATCAGGGGGGCTGAGCACACCCCCTCCCTTTCCAGCCTTACCCCTTTCACATTTCCCGGGACACCACATGGCTTCAGCCAAGCCTCTTCTTCACCCACATTAATGTCAAAATGCAGTCGCCTCTGGGCACTGTCCTTCCCGGGCTGCCCAAGGCGAGGGCCACTCAAACCACATCCTTTAAAGTCCTGCCCTCGAGTAACTGCTTCCCCCTCGTGTTGAGGCCTAGAAAGTGGTGGCAATGACCTAGCTGGCTTCTCAGAACACGGACAGCCCAGAGTCACCTTCAGAATCGCTGTGCAGATGCTCACCCCAAGGACCAGAGCAACGCCCCTCACAGACGCCTCAGTCTATATCACTCTGAAGCCCAGCTCAGTCACCACAGCAGAAAGCCCATCTCACAGAACCAAAAAACACCATCAGTGAGGGTGCTAAACTGCTATCTGCAGTATGATAAATTCTCCATGGTGTTCCTGGAACGGTTCAAAGGATCATGCCTCAGATCCAGGCTTTGGTCACAAAACCAAGGTATGATAGGTTTGTTCTTATTTTTTTTTAAAGCCTCCCACAACATCTGGGGGGCTGACCGTAACAGCCTCCCCAACGAATTCTTCATCACCCAGTTGCAGAACATTGCCCAGCCTGGCCCGCCCAAGTCCCTATAGTGCAAGGCAGGCCTTTAGATGTTTGCTAGTATTTAAACTGCCCCAGGACTTCTGCTTGAACCTCTCAAGTATCCCCAAAGCGTCACTTGGCCTGTCCACAGCCCACACATGGGCAGGTCTGCTGCTCAGGGTCTACATGACCCCTGAGTGCCTGGAGTCCACCATGGCTATCCAGACCACCAGCTTGCCCACCGCCCCACCCACTCTGCCCGGCTGGGCTGCATGACGTCACCCCTACTCCGCTAACCCAACATAAACCTCGACTCTTACTCCTCTTCCATGTCTGCCTGCCCCACACCCCTGCGGATTCTGCCCCCAGGAGATTAGATACCACCCACATCTTTCCAACCCCTCATCACCAGGGAGAACCCTCCCCGAGCCCCTCACCGTAATCCATCACTTTGCTTGCCGTTGTCAGGCACAACCACCCAAACTCCCTTTGGGGCACATTCCACTCCTCTCCGAGCCCATGCTGAGGGCAGCACAGGGCGCAGACAGGAAGCACCTGAGCTTCCAGGCCTGCGAGGCAAGCCCTTCAGGGCACACCTTGTTCGGAGCCTCCTGCCTTCATCTCAAGCATCTCCTTCCCTGCTCCCTGCTGTTCTCCTGCACACACCCAGAATCCGCTCAAGTCACCCTCCCTGCCTCCCCAAGGGGGCAAGGCAGACGTGGACTTCATTCAGCGCCAGACGCCCCATTCGATGCCACTCCAGCTGTGTGGCCGGTGGCGGGTTCCAACGAATTTCTCCGTGCTGCAGTGTCCCTGTCTATAAAACGGGGCAATGCACCCCTTGGTTGGGCAGTGCACCTTTATGTGACATCGGAAAACACCTCGTAAAGACAGGGCAGTCCTTGAGCTGAACGCGACGGAGACGGTGCCGTCTCCCCGTCCAGCGGGAGGTTGTCCGGCGGGGCCAGCGCAGGAGCACACGCAGCCCGGCCCGAGATACTCCAGACACCCTGCTCAGAACACTCGTAGTTCCACGCTTTGGACACAGGCTCTTTTCCTTTTTGGCTGGAGTCAGAACATCTGCAAATTCCATGGCCAAGGCCAGGTTTTCAATAATTTGAATAAGACCTCAGGGAGTCTGAATGAAGCATATGTCCCACAAAAACACAAAGTAGTTCATATGCTTTCATCTATTAATTGAGGAAGGGAGCTTTTCTTTCAGTGTCTACATTTTTACGAACACTCAGAGAAATCTCTGGTTCTTTCCACCACACGCAAGGTGACAAAAGACTCCTTCCAGCAGCAGCCTCTCCAGGCCGACGCGAGGGGCCCACGAACACGCAGAGCACACACGGACGGGCTTTAGCTACAGGCAGGAGCTGCACTCATTCACCCCGCAGAGCTGCCGGAGCAGATTAGCAAAATCTTGATAGATTAAAACAACAGAAACAAATTCTCTCACAGGCCAGAAGCCGGAACTCAAGGAGCCAACGGCACAGGGGAAAATCCTCGCGTGTCTCCTCCTGGGGCTGTTGGCTCCTGGCATCCCCAGGGCTGGTCGCGGCATCTCCCTGGTGTCTGCTCCATCCAGCGGTGCTCTTCTCTGTGTGCCATGCCCTCGCTCCACAGGGACACTGGCTACAGGGCTTTGCATCCACCCTAATCTTAAGCTCTTCTTATTTCCAAGAAGAACTTGTTTCGAAGAACTTGTTTCCAAGTGGGGTCACATCCTTGAGTTCCAGGTGGATGTGAATTTGGGGAGAGGCACTCTCAGTCCATCACAGGGATGACAGAGGACAATCAGGGAATAGTCTAGAATCATTAAAGCTAAAACGAACTTCAAAGATAACCACAGATGTTACACAGGTCTTCTGCGATAGCAAGCCCAGTGGCTTCCAGAAGCCACGTGCAGAGAAGGCTGCGTCTGCTGTGGCAGATGTGAGTTGCCCACCTTGGGCAAGGAATTTGGGACTGGAGATGGGGTCCACATCTCTGCACTCCCCAATCTGATTCTGATGTGGAAATTGAACCCATGAATTGATCAAGCTGCACTTTCTTCTTAGTGGAAGAATCAGGGCCAGTTCACGTCTCCCAAGTCAACACCTCACAACCAGTTTCTCCAAAAGCTATACGAAATGTACCACTGCCCCATGTCACCAAGCTCAGGACACTAAAAGTCAGCAGATGACTTACATTGGCAGATATTGTTTTCAACCACTTAGAAAAGGGTATCGCTGACCTAGATGAAAAAAAATTTTCCTTCCTGCAATAAATATTAGCAACACACCAACCATAATACCAGGAATGAGTCCAATGACACCTAATCTAGTTGTAAAAGACAACATACAGCATTATGGAGACACAGACATAAAGATACGCACAAAGCAATGTGGTTTTGCTGGGGAGAACGACACAGTCTGACCACAATAGAGAGCATCATGGAAGACTTCTTGGAGGAGGTGACCTCTCTCAAAGTCTAAAGTATGGAAGAGTTAGCCAGGGGCAGAAACAGACAAGGCCGTGACTAACAGTGTGAGCAAAGGTTTTGACCACCTCTTGAACTGTGCTAGGATTGTACATATCATGATAAATTGTGCGGTCTTACAGCCTCAGGAAAAAGAGTCCCACAGTGTGTTCTTTTTAGAAACTGGCACCTGAGCAGTACGGTTTTCTCCTGAATTGGCATTTTATCAGAGAAGCAGAATCACGTCACCTGCTGAGTTTCCATTTTGCTGTGGCTATCAGGGCTCTCAATCACAACAAATGTGTCGGTTTAAGGATTTGGAATATTCACTTTCCTCTCTTTCTACAGGACTTGTCAATTTTTGATTTTTACTTTATGGCATTATTATAACTTGCTTTATATGTCTATGGTAATGCTGATTTAAAGGAACAGGGTATGGATGTAAAACATACCGATGAGGAATGCTGGTCACTGACTACATACACTCCTGGGAATGGAAAAGCTACACCCCATCACCTGAAACCTATGTTTGACTCCATCCGCTGATCTTTTTCAGAGGTCCAAACTCACCAACTTCTAAGAAGAAAGGTGTTAATGAATTACTAGCAAAGTTATGTGGGTCTTGAGGAGAGTGAAACAAATTTCTCTCTGCATTACTAAGGCAGAGGGAAAAAGCGAGTTGGTTAATGTTCTCTCTGGCCTCTTAAATATAAAATTTAGTTCAACCAAGAAAGTGATAAGAACGCACAGGAGAAAGAGAACAGAACTACTTATTCAGCACGTAAAGGTGCCTCCATGAGGCCCATTCTTACAAAGACTCACTTCTACTGAGAATGAAAGAGGTGAACATAGACACTGACAAAAGTCTATGACGCAGCTGCAGATTTGATACTCCTTGACCTTCCTCTACTTTGCACAGGCCGGCTCTCCCCCACAACACACAAGTGCCCTCACTAACAGCAAGCAGCTCCAGGGACACGCTGGACAACAGGGGCGGAGGAAATTTTGACTCGTTGCCCAAATCTAACTGTTGGGGAAAATTAGCCAACTAAAAATGATTTTTTTTATTGCTTCCTGACCATGCCGCACTTGCTAAGTGCCAACTGGGATGGAATAAAAGGCATCGTCCCTGACATCAAGGAATTCATCCTGGTGGAAATCAGGAGCACTGGAGTCAGTTTCCCATTGAAGTCATCAGGCAGAGTCCCAGAGGTGTGCACTGCACAACTCCAGGGGGCGCCACTCCACAAGGGCTGGAGTGGGAAGCTGCTGTTGCCAGCCCGGCACTGCTGGACCACAAGAACCTCAGCCAGTCACCCAGCCTGCCTCTTAAGGTGGTTATGAAAGTGGAGAGATAAACACAGAAGGTTAGATGAGAAAGTGCCTAACACATAACAAGCACTCAATTACCATCAGCTCAACAAATCATCATCTAATTAGAGCGAAAGTCGACTGTATTAGTCGTCTGGGCTCCCTTAACCAAACACCGGGCTTAAATACAGAAACTGGTTTCTCATAGTACATGCTGAGGTCAAGGCAGTGTCTGATTTGGTTCCCAGGGAGGCCTCTGTTCCTGGCCTGCAACGAACTCCTTCTGGCTGATGTGTCTTCATGGGACCTCTCCTTGGTGGGTGTGGAGAGAGGTCTCTTTCTTTCTCTCTTCTTCTTCTCATAAAGCCACGAATCCTAGGAGCTGAGGACTCCACCCTTATGACCTCATTTAACATAAGTCCCTCTATCTTCAAATACAGTCACCTTGGGGATTAGGAATGAACGCAATTTATTCCACGGCACCAGCATAGGTGAAAGGACAATCAGCGTGTTTACTGAGCGTCGACAACATTCCAGGAGTTGGACCAGCATTACATCATTTAATCTCTAAGCAACGATGTGAGAAAGGCACTACTAGTCTCACGTCACAGAGGAGGACACCAAGTTCATTCACAATTACTTGCTGACGACACACAGCTAGCAAATGGTAGACTCTCTGATTCCATTCTCCACTCTCCTAAAAATCATGTGTCCCTCACTTCCTTAGCAGAAGACTTGGTAATCAAGTGTGTAACCCATTCACTCCCTCGGCAGAACTTCTGGAGTCCCCGTGCACGGTGCTGTCCTATTTGGAGGAGACAGATGGCCAACAAGTAACAAATAAGGTACAAATCACCTGGGGCTGAGTGCCCAGGAGGAGAGGTTCAGCCAGGCAGGCAGGACAGATAAGACGGTTCCAGGGTGAGTGAGAAGCAGGAAAATGAACGATGAAATGCCTCGGGCCACAGCAACGCCTCAGAGGGGGAAGGAGCGATGAACCCGACATCAGGGAACGTGGCTGAGTGTGTCTCAAGAGTGCTGGCAGCACACTGGCTGGCATGCCCACGATGCCAGGTGGCACCCACCAAAGGGAAAAAGGGAGAGTCCAAAGCCAGGTGGCTCAGAGAAAATCCCAGGAAACTGGAGATCGGAGGCGCGGAGGAGGGAGCTGGTGACTCAGGAAGCACATGAAGCGCCCTTGAAGACTGCACACCATTATGGAAAGGAAACATTTGTCCAAAAGCTCCCACGGCAGAGCCGCAGCCCCCAGAGCACCTCGGGAGATCTGTTGTGGCTTCACAGCAAGCCTCTCCCCATCTGTGCAGCTTCCCTGAAAATGAGCTTGAAAGCAAAATGGCAAGTCAGAAACTCGGACATTACCATGTACACCACACTAGTGCAAAGGAGCGCGCCTTAAACTAAGGACGCCAGCTCCCCGAGTCTCAGACCCACTGGGAATCTGGAGCCCACAACTCCTTCCCCAAAGCGCTTTAACGGTCTTCTTTCCCTTCACTATTGCTAACTCCACAGGGACAGGGCCAGGACGAAAGTTCCCGCCAGCCATTCCCATCTCCCTCTCAATGGGTGTGTTTAGAATTCTGAGCTTCATAACTCTTATTACAAACCTCTCGATTTCTTTAATTTTCATTTTTCATTTCATTTTCATTTTAATTTTCATTTTCATTTATGGGCCCACAATGTAGCAACAGTGCAAAGGATCACATAGAAACCCCCAGCTCTGAAGACAAAGGTGGGAGAGTCGCTGCAACTCCCCCTTGGCTGAAGCACGCCACTGTCCATAATGGGCAAGAAGCCAAATTCAGCAAACAGGGTGGCCTGGAATGGGGGGGTGGGGGGCACTGCACCACATCAGCCAGCCCCCTGTGGGGGGTCTCTCAGTAATGGGCTGGCGAAGGGGAGCTCCTGTCCTCTGCCCCACCGCAGACAGCTGAGTTTAAAAACGGTTCTTTCCAACTACACAATCTTATGAAATAAAGACTTTCATTCAGGTGTGTAAACTATAAAAAATGACTGGGAATGTTTTCTGCTGTATGTTTCAATAGCAATATTTCATATATATGTATATGTTTTAAAGTAAGGAAACTGTTACTTTAAGAAAATGATAAAGCCATGAAAGCCACTAATATATTTTTCAATCAGGAGACTATGTGAGGGATTTTCTCTAAGCTGCTTTTAAAAAAAAGAAGAAGAAGAAGAAGAAGAAATCCCAATACACAGAGCAGACAATTTGCTTTTTCTTCCAACTGACATACAGGATCATTTTGTATTAGATACAAGAGAATTCTTACTATTGAATGTGCCTTTATTTGGGGTAGGGGGAGTCTAGCAAAATAAAATACAAGGTATTAAAGGAAATAAAAATGGTGCAAGGAAGCTCCAAAGTAATTGAATCCACTTGCATGACCCAAATCTCCAGAAACGTGTCTGCAGGCTGAGAGGCACAGTCGCTGGAAGCCTCACAGATGAGAAGCCCCCCGGGGCACAGAGGGGAGACCCTCTGAAAGGCTCACAGTAAGTCCAGGTCCTCCCACTCAAGACTTCCTGCCCTATCCCTTAGGAGGGAGGTCACCAAAGGAGAAAGGAGGCAGAACTTTGGCAGGATGAGCTGAAGAAAACATGAGTAGGTGGTACCTCCAGAAAATTCTTTTTCCAGTGGACGCAGCCCACCACAGTCCACAGTTGAAGAGACATGTACAGGGAACTGCAGTTACTCACTCAGGTTTGGTCCCCTGGGGCCAATTAAGGAAGGGGAAAACCCAAGAGTCTCCCCTTGAACATAAGACGCAGCCTGACTGTGCACCCAGCTCCAGAGTGACCTCAGCTTGAAGGGCAGTGGGTGAGTCCTGAAAAGCAGCTCTGACGCAGGGCACCACTGTCGCAGAAGTAAATGTTACGCTCAACAACAGTAGCTTCAGATGCTGAGTGAAACTAAGGTCACGACCACCGAGTAACTGGGAACAACGCAGCCGCTGTATGAATGATTCATTCTAAAGGAGTCCGGTCAGTCCCCCCACTTTCTCACCAGGAACATGTCTGCCCTAGCTTTTACAGTTGTGCAAATTCAGTCTCATGATTTCTAGTTTCCATCAAAAGAAGTTTCTGCCAAAGAGCATGTTACTCCAAACAGGGTCACAGCTCTGATAGCTCATCCTGACCAGCCCCGGGGTGCCATGTCTCTGAGACCCCGCGATGGGCAGAGAGAGCACATGATGCAGGATGGGGGGCAAGGTGCTAGAGGCTACTTCCCCAAGAGGCCCATAAACACCCCAAACTGGTGGAAGGAGTGGTGAGGCCAGGTCAGTGCCAGGAGGGAGGACACCTTCTGATAAGTTAATGGGGTTTTGAGAGGATAAGAAGAGTCATTTAAAATAGGATGGCACCTTTTAAGATTTTCAAGTAGACTCAAAAATTAAGCCCCATCACTCCATACCACCTTCACTGAACACAAACAATGAGTGTTTTACAAAATGCTTTCATTTAAAGAAATGGAGGGGTGGCGCAAGGGGTTAAGTCTCAGCACTAAGAAGCTAGCTATCCACAGCCACAGCAGCATGAGTTCGATCCCCGGCCAGGGAGCTTCTCACATGGTGCAGCAAACCTCTCCTGTCTCGTCCACTGCTCCCCTCAGCAGTGTATTTCAGTAGATCTGCATGTTCTGCTCCCCATTCTGTCTCTGGTGCTCCTCTCACCCCCTGCACCTCTAGTCGGCTCATGCATAAATAAATAAATCTTTAAGAGAGAGAGAGAGAAAAAGAAATGAGGGGAGAAAGGGAGGTACAAGAAAGGAAGACGAGAAGGGGCACCTGGCACTTATTAGGAAGCATTTCCCATAAAGAAAAGAAAGTTCAAGGGCAGGACAAATAAGCAACGGCCCAGATTAACAAGTGTCATCAACTGTGCCACCGGGCCGGGCCCTTGCTTGCTGCTGGTGGAGCAAACACAACCAGAACCTTATAAATTCTCTCCAGACTGCCCTGCAGACCACGGTCTCCTCATTCACTGGCGAGGAAAACAAACCATTTGTTCCCTCACTCAGCTTCTATTTCGTTAATGCGCACGAGGTCAGGTTTCAAATGTCCTGGAACAGTGTGAGGAGCTGGAGAATGTCTCAGCTCAGGAGACGGGCTCTGGATCCAAATCTATCACCAGATCCCGCCCGGCTCAAAGCTGGGGTCACAAGCACCGTCCTAGGCTCCAGGCCCCCCTGTAAAAGGACACAGTCCTGCGGCATAGCTCCCAGTGCCTCTAGTCAGCTTCTACTCTTCAAGCCTTCCGTGAAGGCAGATGCAGTGCTGCTGCTGTTTGCTGCCACATTACTTTCTTCAAACTGCCATTAGAAAGTGCCCCCAAACTGGGGGGCTTAAAACAACACACATTTATTCTCTCTCCATTCTGGATTAAAGTCCAAAATCCACATGTCAGGCTAGCTAGTTCCTTCGAGAAGTTCTGGAGGAGAGTGCGTTCCATCTCTCGTGCGATTCTCCAGTTGCTGGGCTTGTGAGCACAGCCCTCCGACTCTGCCTCCCACAGTCAGCCCTGCTCCCTGTGTGTCTGGGGCTCTTCTCCACTCAGGAGGATCCCTGATGCTGTTCTAAGGCCCCTATGACATGATGGCATCTGCAGAGCCTCTATTTCCAATAAGGTCACATCACAGGGAACAGGGGTTAGGACTCCCACACATCATTTTGGGGACACCATTCAAACCACAGCCCTGGCCACAGGCAGACACATGCAGCGCAAGAAATGCAGCAATGAGACTGCGGGAAGCTGCCGCGCCACAGGGGGCCTGAGGCCTCCGTGGTTGTCTCTGAATTGCCAAGGGCCAGGCTGCCCTCAGTCAACCACACCAGGGAAGAGCCGTGAATGGAGCTCCCTGGACACACACACACACACACACACCCTGGAGACACACACACACACACCCTGGAGAGAGAGAGAGACACACACACCCTGGACACGCACACACACCCTGGAGACACACACACACACACACACACACACACACACACCTCCCAAACCCCCACACCTCAGCACTGGGATAAACATGTGATGCAAAATACGAAATATTTTGCACTGGGTGAAAAAAGACCAACTAGGACTACATTTCATAAAATTCAAGCACTGCTAAGAAAATACCATCTGGCAACAAAAGGCCTGCACAGGCGGCTGCTTGTCCGGACAGTCAGCAGGGACCGCAGGACACACAGGCGCTGCCTGACCAGAGTGGGAACGTGAAGGGAAGATGAGGAAGATCTCATGTGCCCCTCACAGCTCTGACTTCCTTGGGAGTTTATCAAGCGCCTTCAGACACGGGGACATCACACCAGAAGGGCGTCTGGAGAATGCAGCCAACAGCCCAGCGTGGATGCGTCTGGCCGGTTCGCATGTGCCAAGGGTGCCCGCACAGTAAGTGCAGACCCCCAGCTCCGTTTCTGCAGGAACAGACACCTGGGGTCTCTGATCTTGGGATCCCATGTGCAGTGTGGGGGGCGGAGGGGGGTGTTCAAAGGAATTGGATCCTATCAAATGACCACAGGTGAGGCGGAGAGCCCCCAGAGGGCTCCTGGGAGACCCAAGACCCAGCTAAAGCACAGCTCCCGAGGCCCCATCTGTGCCATCTCAGACTCTGAGTTCAGGCGCAGGGAAGGGCTTGCTGACTGCACAGAAGCCAGGCATGCTGTTCCGAAATGGAAAGGGTCTCCCACATCGTTAGTACCGTAAAGACAAGGTTTCATCCCAACAGATTCCCCAAAACCCTCAGAAATGTGTAAAATCTACTTATGTCTCACAGGGCTGTGTGAGCTGCCACATCCAGCCCGTCTTAGGCAGAAGTGTCCTCAGCCCATAGTGCTGACTCGGGTTATCTGATGCTGATCGGGAAGTGTGATAGCAGGCACCCCACGTGGCTAACAAAAGTGTGGAGCAGGGAGGAGTCGTTTAGGAACCATGGATCAAGGTCAACTCTACTTACTTAGAGATGAATTACATCACAGGTGAACTACTGAATAAACACACAGAGTAGGTACAGCGGGCCCACAAAAAGAGGTGCATTAAACTGAATGGAGGAATCTATGCTTCAAGGTGATACAGGAACTTTCAAAGGTCACAGAGTCAGGAAGTGACCAGCTTGTCTCTAGTGCCCAGATCCCCTGATACCAACTCCAGCACTCTGCACACACGTCTCCTATCACCACCCCCGCCCCCGCCCTCTCACTGAATCAATATATGCTGGATGGATGAATGGATGGATGGATGGATGGAGTTATGAGAGTTTAGGAACCCACAGAGGAGTGGTATCATTAACTTATTACTGATTACTGTTATTTCAGGAAAACAACCCCCTTCAATATAAACCAATCTCTAAGGATAGAAGGGGACATTTAAAGTAAGCAGAGAACCAGAGGTCATGAATGTAGAGTTAATCAAGGCAGATACTTAAGTAAAATACCCTCCAACAGTCCTCCAATACACCTGTCACTGCTTCTGGGCAAACTGCAATTTCAACACATAATATTCCTATCAACAAACAGGGCTGGGTGCTTTGCGCCCCAGGAAGGATCTGTGTGGATTTCATCAATGGCTATCATAATAATTAGCAGGTACCTCAAAATAGTGTCTATAGACTCATTAAAGGCTGAAATTCAAGGACATTCTGAGTAATTAATGAAACAAAAATTTGATAGGTTTGAACATATTTTTAAAGGTCACAAACAGAAATGATGAATCACTTATAAAATATTTAGTACTTTCACTGACTCAAAACAAGACACATGAAGGAAATTAAATCCCATGTCAGTGGCACAAGTTCATGTCCATTTCCAATTAATCAGAGACTTGACTAAGCGAAGCAATATGATAATGCAGAAAAAAGAGCATCTGACAAAGAGATGAGAAACCTGGGCTCTGGGCCCACACATATGGGATTTGAGCAAGTTATTTGTACCATTTGGACCTCAGAGTCTTTGTTTATAAATCAACATCACCTTCTAGACGCGATGAATAGAATTCTATTAAACAATTATATGGAACACCAAAGCAAAGAAAACTCTGATGTGCTCCAGTTCATTTTAACAAAACTTAGTCTCTTCGGCGTTATCTACAATAAATTTCATAGGCAGAAGTCAATTCTGTATGGTTTAACCTACTTCTCTCACCACCAAGGTAAGATACTTCTTAGCACATTTGGTATTAAGACTTGGGTTTCCTCTCTCTGGTTTAATTCGTTGACAGAGAGTGGTTGTGACGGCAATAATAGGAAAGAAGACAGCCACTGGCTTCTGAAGGTATTATAGACAGCAGTTATCTGGGCAAATCTGTTGGTCTTCTACTGGACTGAAAAAAATTAGGAAGAAATGTTCTTACTGATTTGAGAGCTACTCATACAGGGCACTCAAACCTCATTAAGAGGAAAAGACAACTGTAACCGAAAAGTTGAACCGAAGCTGCTCACAAAATGCAGGTCTCCCCCACGCCTAAGAGCATGCTTATGAAATCTGTAAGCTGAAACGGCATAAAGCAAAGAAGCAATTACCAATCATTTATATGGAAAAAAAAAATTTAGTGTTTCTAGACCCAAAAAATAATCTACCGTGCTTCCCTGGTGGCCTAGGGGTTAAATCTCAGCGCTATCACCTCTATGGCCCGAGTTCAATCCCCCGGCCAGGAAGCTCACCCACATGGCGCATCAGACCTCTCCTGTCTCCCCATTGCTCCCCTCAGCAGTGTGTTCCAGGAGATCTGCCTGTTCTGCTCCCCACTCTGGCTCTGGTGAGTCCTCTCACCCCCCTGCACCTCTGGCCTACACCCCAGTTCTACACACACACTCACACACAAAAAAATAGTAATAATCTACCAGGTCATGACAACTAGCACATGAAACCTAAAATAACAGTAACAGATAAAAGCAAAAATGATATAAATACACCACCTGTATAACGTAGTTTCCAGGGGAAAAGCTCTTGGTCCAGGTGTGCACTGCCTTAGAAAGGTCAATACTGAAGGCTATTTTTGCTTATTCTTTTGCCTTTTGTGAAAAAGCAAAAATCCTCCTTGGATTTCTTTCTATTAGCAAAACAGGTACTGAAATAGGTCTTTCATAAAGCTGAGTGGCATAATCCGAATCTGATAAGCTGGGACACCTATGCTTGAGTTGGCGGCTTATGTCCACCAATTCTCTCATAAGAAACTTCAAGTGGGGCCTCCCTGGTGGCACAACGGGTTAAGCGCAGCACTATGAAGCTGTCCAGAGCCACTGCAGCACAAGTTTGATACCCGGCCAGGGAGATTCCCACAGAGCACAGCAGACCTCTCCTGCCTTGCCTGCTGCTCCCCTCAGCAGTGTACTTCAGTAGATCTCTGCTCCCCGATCTGTCTCTGGTGAATCCTCTCACCACCCCACACTCTGGCCTACACCCCAGCTTGTATGCATAAATAAATATATCTTTAAAAAAAAAAAACTTCAAGTATACCTATCACGTGCCCAGCTGATCTCGGGATGCAAAAATGATTCCTGCCGTCAAACTCAGATGGGGAGAGTATAAAGGGGGAACAGATACTAAGGAGATCACTACATTGCAGAATAAGTATTATAAAATAATGGGCAAAGTGGAGACCACGAGTGAAATAGGAAGGGACAGTTTGGGGAAGGTTTTGCAAAAGTGCAGTGCAGCTGGGTCTTAATTGAGGATTCAGTGTAAAGAGAAGAAAAGTAGAGGAAGAACATTCTAGATTCTTGGCAGAGGGAACAGTGTCTGCAAGTGAAAGACAGCCTGACAATATATGGGAACAGGGGGTCCTGGGACAGGCAGAAGAACTGGAACATCAGGATAATGACAGGAGAAAATGAAAAACCAAGACGGCTTCCTTTAAAAGGTGCGGGGGGGGGGGGGGGGGGGGGGAAGGCACGCAGACCACAAAGAGATCGCAGAGCTACATCAAACATATGCCATATGTGGGCCTTCTTTGGAGTCTAATTTGAACAAACCACTACTAAATTTTTTTTTCACAGACAATCAGATAAATTCTAACATAGATTAGATTATGGATAATAATGAAGAATCAAGATTTGTTTTTACAAGTGATGGTTTTGTGGCTGAGTTGTGTGTGAGAATTCTTCTGTATTAGCGATGCCTTCTGAAATATTTGTAGCTACAGTGATTGGTGCCTGGGATTTGCTTTAAAATAATCCAGCAAGGGAGGGCGGAAGGGGCAGGGGAGACGATGAAGGAGATGGGTCCCGTGTTAATGGCACACGTGGTATGAGAGCTGCCTGAGATGCTTTATAGCCCATCATGCTGCAGTACTGAAATCTTCCCTGATACCAAGTGTAAGAGAGGCAGACCTTCCTTATAAGCCCTGCTGAAGGTTTGAACATAACCCGCAAAACCTTGCTTCTCAGATTTTAGTGGAAGAAGAATCACTGGGGGAGCTTGTTTAAATGCAGATGCCCAGGTGGCACCAACAGAAATTTTCATATGGGAGGAATGGGGTGGGAGGTTCCTCCAGGACCCAGCAAGCAATGCAGACTCTAATAGGTCAGTGCAGTGGGTTCGAGAAACAGGGACAACTGAGAAGCATTTAGGGGGCAGGGTCAAGGGATGTTCTCTGGCTGGGCATGGGGTTGAAGAAGGGGAACGCCCCTGAAGGATCCCCCAAGGACCCAGTCTCACACCTCCTTTCCCAGAGGACACAACACAACACCATCCCCATCCAAAGTCTTCAATAAACATGGATGAACGGACAAAGGCACGGATGAAACCACCCGCGTTAGTCCTGCAGAACTAAAGGGTTACTGTGACTGTATTTACCTACAACGCCAAAGGGGAAAAGATGTTCCCATCTGAAACAGGGAAAAGGAAAAATCCATCCAGATGCCAGAAAGTGAGTCCACGAGGTAGTCCCAGGGGTGGGTCCCTCACTTCGTTCATATAAGTTCCGTGATGGTTAAGACATGCGTAGAAATCGGTGGCACCCACCAAAAAAATAAACGACAGTCAAGGAAAACAGGGTCCATTAAATAAAAATAAGAGTGAAACACGTAAAATGAAACACTGTTTTTCTTGTTTGTGCACAAATCTAGCCCAAGTTAGTTACACCTATGAAACACAGCCAGTGGTGTTAAATTTGAGATGGATTTTTAAACACCTAAGTGGCATTACCGGTTAGAAGTTTAATATGTTGAGTTTCAAGCTTAATAGATAAGTCGGAGTAGAGATACAAATCTGGGCCGCATTAGTCAGTGGAAACTAAAGAGGATTTCAGGAATTACCTCTCCATCAAAAAGGAAGTGAAATCAAGCCTCCACTTCAGCACTTACAGGAAATTCTATTTCCACTAGTGTTGGAGAAGAGAATTCATTCTGAGATCTCTGTTCAGTGTGGCAAATAAAAAAAACAAAAGGGACTTTGTTTTAAAGGGAGAAACTTAGAATTATTTCAAAAATAACTTGCCTGTGGTTATTGCAGTGACTGCCTGTAGTTTTACGGGAGAAATAAAACACGCTTTTGCTTTTTGTAATGCGGGTGTAACTTGTAAATGTGCTCAGGGTCGGTGGCATCTCCCATGTGCAGAGAGAAATCCAGTAAACATCTCATTTAGCAAAGCCCCCTAACCCATGACTTCTGCGAGTTCCCTGCCATCTGGTCCCTGGCTGGAGAGAGGAATTTTTCTTGTATATGTGTCTCCATAGCAACGAGTTTGCAGTTGATATGGAAAGTAAGCAGTTGCCTTAGCAACAGAGTTGCTGATGTGGAGGCTCCCTGGCTTTCAGGGAATGGATAAGCTGACCAGACTAGTTTAGATGCATCGCATAGGGCGTTGTAATGTAGGGCTGCACAGACCGGCCCTGGCAGTGTCAAATCAGGCCTGATTTAAAGGAGATCACAGCCCCTCCCTCCTGCAGAAGGAAGGGCTTACAGAGGTAATAAATCAGACAGAAGTAGTTGCTGTCAGTTGGAATAGATCATAAGAGGGATCTCCTGGTGGAATTCATTTCGTTTCACTTAAAGGAGAATGTCTGTACCAGGGTACATTTGATTGCAAGGGAAAGAGAGCCACGCAAGTTGGCTTAAGTGAAAGAGAGCTTGTGCCCAGGACCAGTCCCAGAGGCCAGAGAGGAGCAAGCATAGCTCAGGCCTCCCTGATTAGAAGGCTCCTCTGTCCCTCAGCCCAGTGGAGGATGAACCCTGCCCTCCCTGGGGATCCGTTCCAGTCTCCTCGCTGCAGCCTGGCCTCCTCTGTAGTCTTCGTTTCTGCTTCCCCGCCCCACTGGCATGCTGGCGGCCTGGCCTGATGGCCCCGTGCTCAGCAATGTCTGCCCCACTATCTCTGTGCAGTGTCTTTGTCATAGTTCCAGACATGTGGACTTGCTCTCCAGGGGTCAAGTGTCCACTCGGGTCAAAACAGGGGGCAGGGTCCCCCGAATCAAGATGGCTGCTGAGGCTGTCCCTTCCTCTGACGTAAGGCATGGCTTTGAAACAGGCCCATGAAGATTTTCTGGAACGCCTTTGGTCTTTTGGAAATATTTTCATGATGCAGATAAAAATAATAGGGAACTTTGGAGTATTTTGTGCTTTTGTTTCCCTTGGGCCCATTGGAGCATCTCTCAGGGGATGGAGAGTAAGATCTCAGGGGACACTGGGAGCGGACTGGGATCCCGTCTGTTTCTTCTTGTCTCCACGGTAACCTCATCTTTCTTGCATTTCGTCTGCATGGACTTGGAGTTAGAGGTTCCCAAACTAGCAAAGACTTTCTTTGGTTACTACGTCTTCCTGCCAGCTGCCCTCAAATTGCTTATAATCAGAGTTGAGTGATTACCAAAGATTATGAATTCTAGTCCCCTATTCCAGAAAGGACTAAACGTCCCCTCTCCAACACAAGTTGTCCTGATTTTCAAGATCAAAAAGAGGTTGGGTTGATATTTTCAAAACAGAGGGAAAATGTAATTAATTACTCCATGCCAAGAACTAGACATGTAAACTCTGGCAGAGCAGACCAGGTAAAGATCCAAAGAGATTGGGAAGGCTCAAAGTGGCACCTGCCAAGTGCCAGGGGTATGGCCAATGCCTGCAATGACATGGTTTGGGAACCCAAGGGAGAAAATGAGCCAGGGAAGGAATCCTGGAGAGAGACAGAATTTCACTGACCTGACCCATCAGGATGGCCAGGATGGAGGCCGGTGACAGGGAGAAAGGAGGTCACTTGGGTCATTAGGGTTTTAACATGGAGGCAGGACTGGGCATGCCTGTGGGGAAAACTGAGCGTGAAAACAAAAGCTGACATTTTCACAGGATTTGCTGAGGGCTGTTGGAACTGTGTGAAGCGTCTGTATGCCTGATCTCCAGGCTTTCCCTCCTGTAAACTCAGAAATCATGTTCCTTTTACAGGTGGGGAAACTGAGGCTCAGAGAAAATTCAATCACTTGCTAACTCGTTAAGTCAGATGCTGAACCAAAATCTGGGACTTCTTTGCTTTCCCTTTACCCCGGCTGGCTGAAGCAGAGGGTTCCTATGGGACAGGGAGGGAAGCCGATCTGAGGTGGACCGAGCTGGTGTGGGAGACTGGAATGCCTCGCCAAGGAGCCCGACTCTGCTCCAAGGGCGGCAGGAAACCTATAGACACACTCACAAGCACAGGCGTAGCATCTACAGATACAAAGCAGAAGGGAAGTCGCTCCTGCTTACGCCTTCGAGGTTTTGGCTGCCACCCCTTCTCCACAGCAGAACTTCCTGCTGCCCACAAATTTCTTTGATAGAGTCAAAATAAAATTTTTGCCCCCAACCCACATTTGCACCCCCTGCCTTCCGTGCCAACCCCATGCCTGGGCTAAGTCAGCCTCCTCTCCATCATCTCTCACCTGCACTCTGCAACAAGCCTCAAAGAGATGTTTCCCCTTCCCATTCCTTCTGCCAACAAGTCATTCTCTAGCCTTTAAATACAGTTCCAACATCTGTTTCTTGGACATTTCAAGTGCTGCCATCTCAGGGCATGGTGCATGCGTGCATGTAACCTTGTTGAGAACTTACTGTTCTCTCTGCCCCGGATCTCTGCATTCCTGTGTCCCTCTCAATGTCCAAAGCATGGCCCGGTCAGACTCTCCTACCCTCTGGTACGTTGTCTGGTTTTATTTTCTTCAGAGCACATATCACCAGCTGATACATTACCTACTGTCTAACACGTGTCTCCCTCTCCTCCTGCCTGCTTTACGAGGGGCCTGGTTCCCTAAAATATGTGTGGCATGAATGAATCATTGCTGAAGATGCTTCTCAAATGAGTGAAGCTACTTCATTTTTTAAGTGCAAAGTCTGACTTTTTACTTGGCAAACAAAGGCTTCTGCAGGGTTTCAGGGCTGTGGCTACCAATGCCAGTTCTCGCTTTCTGTGACTGCATCTATGGAAGATTCTGGAAGGAACTCGGCATTCCGAGAACTGTTCCAAGAGTACCGAGAGTGACTGCACCCCCGCTCTGTGGCCACGCCTGATTCTAGGAGACTGTGGGGGGCATGATTGGTTCAGCACCCACGTGACCTGACCATTTTTCTAAATAAAATGTATGTACAATTGTCCTGCGAACTGTTTTCTGTCGATGACATTTGTTAAATCCTAGAGGAGACAGTCATAGCTTTCCAGAGACACTTCACAGAGTTCCAGTAAAGGGAAGGGAACAGTAACCTAGGTGCCCCCGAGCCCAGAGGGGAATCCCCCACACACCCTGTGAGGACGAAGAGAAGAGAAGGAAGGGTAATTGGAGAGCCTTTCCCCATAAGAAGCAGCCCTGTCATTCCGTCTGTATTTACTGGTCTCCTGCTGGGTTCACAAGCAAAGGAACTCAAACAAGCGTGCACACGGTGCCGTGCACGCACACAAATCAAAGACTGCATTCAGTTCTAGGAACCGTCACCTTACACAGCAACCCATCCAGTCATTACTAAGAGAGCAACTTTATATTCTATCTTCACCCATATATGTCCCAGCTTTGCTTCTTATCATACTTGGCACAGACGCCACCATCACTTCTATCAAGTTATTGCTTTTAAAGATATTAAATGTAATTTAGCCAGAATATCTTGAAGCAAAACTTTGGTTCACTGGCATTGTGAAATAAACTCAAAAGTGGGTCACCATCTCAACTGAAGTTACTAAAGCAATTGGAAGCTTTCCCTTAGCATCACCCCAGCTCTTCCACCAACTCTTCATCCCACTTACATCACCTGACCACCTTCTCTCTCCTTCTCTCTGATACAACTCCCAACACAGCCCTTGAGTCAAGCAACGTCCATCTCCTAAGCATCTAGAACAGAAATTCCCATGCTTGCCTAGCGACAGAACCAACATTTTATACAGGACCGCAATGGGCCCCACTAAAGGACTATATTTCCCAGTATTCCTTATAGTCAACAGAGACCCTATGACCAGGTTCTGGCCAATAAGATGGAGGCAGAATGTGGGGTTTCTGGAAAAAGTCCTTAAAATTGTTAATTCAACAGAACCCCATTTTGCCCTCCCCTGCGCACCCCTTCCTGCTTCCTGAACCAAAAGCATGCTAATCGGCGACATCCTGGACCAGAAGGAGACCATGCGATGGAAGCCAGCAGCAGTGCACTGAGAAGAGCAGCACAGCCAGACAGATGGAATGTGGACTTCTGTCCAGTTCCTCCAGACTTACTTTATATGACAGGCAACGGACTTCTAGATGGTTTAATTCACTGTTATTTGGATTTTCTAAATCAACAGTCAAATCTCATCATAATTAATGCATTCTTGGAGGTCTCCTGCTCATACCACACCACAAGAATGCTTTGTTAACAATTTACTCAAGCACTCCCTTCCATAGGGAATATTCAAAACTTGAGCGGAATCTTTTCTCTCAGCTCCAAAAGCCCCTCTTTGTGGAAAGGAAGCTTCCCTGGCTAAGCGCGAATGATAGGGACCCCTCCTCGACCAGGCATGCTTCCTGCACTTGTGGTTCTTTATTTTTTCATTCCATATAATGCTTTGTTGCCCTGGAATGTAAGCTCCTAAAAGGTAAGAACCAAATCCTACTTTTTATTTGAACCTTTGACATCACCCAGTAATTCCACAGAATAAACTGACCAACAAGCAAATGGCCACTGTCCCCAAACTACAAGTCATAAAATAGTGACAGCGCCCTAATTACGGATCCACGGGAACCAGGTGAGAGAATGTCCACAGCCTGAAATTTTGAGGCCAGTGCTGAATCAAATGTAGCCAAGGGCTAAATTCTTACCGGGCTAGTTAGAGGTATTCATTGAGAGACAAATTAAGCTAAAAAGTGACAAGATGGGGAATAGAAATAAAATACCTCAAAGGGGCCATGAAACCCCAATCTGTAAAACAAAGACCTGGCTAATAAAGTAGCATCAGAACAAACCTGACATTAGCTGCTAAAGTGTGTGTGCAGATATATGTACACGCACATCTACATCAGCTTGTGTTTCGAGTACCCAAAAAATGCCCATTGTTAAGGCAATGGAATTTTTTATAAAATCCACAATCTCTCCTCATCTTGCCAAAGCTTTCAAGCATTATAATGACCAAGGGCTCTGCGAGGGACTATGGATTAATCCAAACAACCCATCACTATTTGAGAAGGAAGCAAAGCCCATGACTTTCAAATAGGAGGTCAGTGTGCCAACCTCCTATATTATTTACTGCAGAGAATTATCCTGCAGCTAAAGTGATTTCAAAGGGAAATCCCAAAGCCTCTTTAGCACAACAGGGGAGGTTCTGAGAACAATTTCTTGCTGATTAGATATCCAGGTAGTACATCGATGAAGAAGAATCTCAAAGATCTACTCAGATCCCACAAAGCTCGACCAAAGAGAAGGCAACATTCACTGAGCAGTGAACGGGGAGAGAGACAGCGACGGAGCCCCTGGGTACAGAAGACCCAAGCTCTCCAGAGATGTGTGCAGACCTCATCAAGGTCAACAGCAAGGGAGTCATTGGAGGGACTGGAAAAGTAGGGACCCTTAAGATGGGGGGGCCAGAAATGCAATGATGCGAGGAAAAGAAAACATAGATAAAATGGGGAGACTGGGGCCTCCCCGGTGGCGCAGCGGTTAAGCACTGCGCTGTGGAGCTGTCGGCAGCGGCGACGCGAGTTCGATGCCCAGCCGGGGAGAATCCCACATGGTGGGGCAGACCTGTATGTATAAATAAAAATAAATCTTTTAAAAAAAAAAATGGGGAGACTGTGTTGAAGGAAGACATCCTGCTACAAGTCCCACAGGCCAGAATGAGTTCTGCGGGCGGGGAGTCCCGGGGCCACAACTGTTTTCTAGGCTGTGGCCACCTTCTAGGAAAGTGGTCATGTTCCTTCTCAACCCTTCCCGCACTTCATGGAGTAAGTATAGCAGATACTGCCCACAGCATGAGCAGATAAAGAATAGCTGGCATAGGGGCCTCCCTGGTGGCGCAGCAGTTGAGCGCTGAGCTGTGGAGCTGTCGGCAGCGGCGACGCGAGTTCGACGCCCGGCTGGGGAGAATCCCACATGGTGCGGCAGACCTCTCCTGCCTCACCCGCTGCTCCCCTCAGCAGTGTATTTCTGATCTGCCTGTTCTGCTCCCCACTCTGTCTCTGGTGAACCCTCTCGCCATCCCACACCTCTGGCCTGTACCCCAGCTTATATGTATAAATAAATTAAAAAAAAAAAAAAAAAAAGAATAGCTGGCATGAGCGAGACAACAGAACTGTTCCCCCAAGGAAGATGTCCCAGGGTAGAAGAATCAGGAAGCAGCAGCACCTGAAAAGATGAAACGGGGCAGGGTGGGTAGGGAAGCGTGCCAGAGGGGGGTCCACAGACCACCTGGGATGAGGATGCTGCTGTGAAAAGCTTCCTAATCCAGGGGTGCTGGGACATGGGGGTGTTTACACAGGCCCTCCAGAATTGTTGGTAAAGTCTCATGCTTCCAAGGGGTGCAGCCTGTGCCACAGCCCTAGCAAGCAGCCCGCCAGGCCGTGGGCACAGGGAGAGGCTGTGTCCCAACTGCCGTGCACACCGGCTCAGGAGGGACAGGACCTCACCTGCCCTGGGGACTACAGAAGAGGCCCAGCCAGCTCTGCGCATCCGGCCGGGCTCACCGCCCTTCACTGCTCTGACATACAGGAATGCGGCCATCAGCACCGCCATACAGTCGTCCAAGAGCGCTGCTTATGCAAAATAAATAAGTCACTCTTCTTCCTAAAATGACCATCAATCACATGGTGTGTTCACGAGGATCATGAGAAAAAAAAGGCTGTCGAGTCCATGTATACACCACCAAGAGGAGGGAACTAGGGGTAACTAGACACGTGGTAGGGGAAGGGCGCTGCCACCAAAGAGGGGTTACCATCTGCAAGACTGCCTATGAAGAACGTTCTAGGACCTCCCTGGTGTCACAACAGGTTGGGCGTAGCACTTTGAAGCTATCAGCAGCCACTGCAGCATGAGTTCGATCTTGGCCAGGGAGCTTCCCACATGGCGCAGCAGACCTCTCCTGTCTCGCTTGCTTCTCCCCTCAGCAGTGTACTTCAGTAGATCCGCCTGTTCTGCTCCCCACTCTGTCTCTGGTGAATCCTCTCACACCCCTGCACCTCTGGCCTGCACCCCAGTAAATAAATCTTTTAAAAAAAAAAAAAAAGAAGAAGAAGAAGAAGACCGTTCCATCCATCAGAACAGAAAAACTCTGGATCAACGGGGCAGGAACCGGAGGGAGCACTTGCAACAGAACTGTCTATACAGGAAAGGCGGCTCTGAACTTGGGCCCCATCTCTATGCAGGGAGCCCAGAGGCAGGGGCCGGATCAGAGGCTGGAAACCAGGAACAAAGGAGAGGGGGCAATGTGCTTCATGCAAACGAGGCAGCTTTCTGTTTGCTGACAAAGCCGGGATTCAGCCCGGCACAGAAATCCTCATGAAAGAGAAATCTTTCTCCATCTTGTACCCCCAGAGTAAATTCTGGGTTTATTTGGGTTACTTTAGCCCCCCGTAAGTCATGTTTGTATGCTACTTTGAGGAAGACATAGAAGCCATCTACAAGCCCCTATGCGGTGGTCACTCCCCCTCCCCTCCCTCCCCTCCCCTTTCCTTCTCCCCTTTCCCCCCAAAGGTGCCCAGGAGATTCATTCCAAAACCCCCAGGAGATCCTTGAAACTGGGTATAGTAGCAGATCCTAAATATACTTTTTCTCCTGCACATACACACCCATAGTAAAGACAATTTATAAATTAAACACAGTAAGAGATTAACAGCAATTACTAAGAATAAAAGAGGACAACTATAACACTATGCTGTAATAAAAGCTATATGATATGGTCTTTTCTCAAAATATCTTATTGTGTATAATGTAATTTTTCAGGCCATGGTTAACTAGGGTAACAGAGACTTTAGGAAGCAAAAGAGCAGATAAGGAGGACATCTGTACTGAGAAGTATAGTCAAACACCAGGATTAAAGCATGCCCTTCAAGACCATAGAGATGGATCACGGGTGAATTGGTGGTGGGCTACCCAAGGGGAATACAAAATGTAAAAGACATAAATAACAATAATAAAAAAATAAATAAAATAAAATAATAATGCATGCCCTTCAGAACTGGGGGGAAGGAGGGTGAATTCCTGTTCTGCTGTGTGACCTCCAGCATGGTACGTGACCACTCTGAGCTTAATTCTGCATCAACTTTAAGAAGGAAAAGAGAAGCTCAACCTCATAGGATTGTAGTGAGGAAGAAAGGAGGTGTTGCATATGGAAAACACAGACAAGGTATTGCACATTATGTCCACTACTGCAATTAGGTTAACAGTAGTGGTTGTTCACCTTTCCTGGATCACAGGACCCATTAAGAATCTAAAACTTAAACAAAATCTTGAGATCCTCTAGGAAAATGCAATCTGCAGTCACATGACCTGCTGTCACTAATTTCAGACTGTCTGCAGAGTCTCTGACAACAAAGACCCCCATTAAGAAGCACGAAGCAACTACAGACGTCTGTTTCTACGTGGGCATGCACAAGTCCAGACAGCCAGGTACCCGCAGCAAACCAGAGCAGGTGTCCAGGTGGCCAACCCAGCCCTCTTGCGACCAAGACAAGCTGCCTTTATTCATATGCTAAAACTGCATTTACACTCAGTCCTGTAAACCACATCCTTTTGTACAGTGTTTCCCTTAAAAGCCCTCTTAAGACAATAATGTGTTTTGTTAAAGTGGTCAGAGGGGAAGTCAAGAAAAAGCACAAAGACAGAAACATACCTACCAAAACCATTACAATCCAGTCTCTTAAAACAACTGCATTTACTTCTCATTTACAACGACCCAGAGAGTTTTACTACATGCCAATCTTACAGTCAGAAATAAAATGCGTGTTTAGGAGGTATAACACTTAATCCAAGACTTTGCAACTGTGTCTTGATTGATTCAGGCAAGGGTCATCAACAGATGAAACTATTAGATGAAAGGCTGATGGGTAACCTGGCTGATGGGTAACTTCCCAGAGGAAGGAACAGCTGACCCCACACAAACCCAAGGCTTCACCTCAGCATCCATCCCAGGAGTGGGTCATCCAGTCTTCCTGATATAGGAAGACTCGATAAGGTATTCTTGGGGTCAGGGTGGGGGAAAGGAGCCAAAAAGCAATCTAGCTCCTGGCACTTCCATCCATTCTATAGCCAGAAGCATTGGTCTCTTTAAGGAGGAAGGGCACAACAAAGTGGGAAGTAGGTCTGCTGAGGATGAAAACACAATGAAGAAACACAACAGCCCAATGCAGTGCAACCATGTCTGGATCTCAACGCAAACAAATATTTTGAAAACCGTCAGGGACATCTGAATAGGAACCTAGTATTAAGCAACATCAAAGAACTGTTCATGTTGTTAGGGGTGACACTGTGGTTAGATAAGTAACTGTGCATTATTCTTACTCAAACACACAGAAATATGTGGGCTAAAATGGCATGAAATCTAGGATTTGCTTTGAAATACTTAAGCAACAGCAACAACAAAAATGAATGAAGCCGGAGACCGCTTGTGCAGCCAATCTGGATGTCAGCAATGGCAGTGATGGGTACTAGACTCCTTCTCCTACTGTGTAGTTTTGAAAATTTCCATGGCTAAAAAATACAACTATCTTTTAAAGTCCTATAAGGGATAAAATGGAAAAAAGAAAAAGATAAAACGAAAGCAAAACTACCTATGCTCTCCCGACGACTCATTCATAAGAATATGTTCTTGATGAAATCTCAGTACTGGAAGGAGCCCAAAAGGGCAACTAGTTCAGAGATTCACAAATCTGGCTGCAAGTCAGAAATACCTCTGAAGCTTATCAGAACTACCAATTTTCCCCAACCCACCTCCAAACTACAGAATCCAAATCTCCAAGGGCAAAAAAATGGTAATTGTTTTTAAGTGCCACAGGTGATTCTGATGCAATCTATTGCTCTCTCGTTGGGCACCCCAGCCAAACAGGTGTCAGCAGGGAAGGTGTTCCAGCCCATCGGGAGGAGGACCAAAGCATCCTGTGTTCTCACAGTTCTGCCAAGTTCAAAACTGGGCTTGACACTTTTAAAAGAAAACTAAGTGAAGTGGCTGATGCTGTGGATACAGCTTGCAAGGCTGCCATTGTCTCCTTCTGCTAGCACTTCTCATAAACAGTCAGTGCATTTAGTCATTTCGTGGGGCCAAACCTCAGTGTGGGAGCTATCGCCAAGTAAAATCCCCTGGGAAAAACACAACTTTACCTGCAGAGCCCAAGGGACTTTCGCTGGGCAAAGTGTCAGGGGGCTGCCTTTCCTTTTACTCAGTTAGCCATACTAGAAAACCCCAAATGTACGGGCCAAGTTCACTGTCCAGGGGGTACCTGGGAGAACCCAGAAGTACCTGGGAGTATCTGGGGTCACCTGAGAGTACACGAGGAGCACCTGAGAATATCTGGGATCACCTGAGAGTACCTTGGAGCACCTAGGAGCATTTGGGAGTACCTGGAAGCACCTGCGAGCACCTGAGAGTCCCCAAGAGTATCTAGGAGTACCTGGAAGTAACTGGGTGTCTACACCTCTCAGAGCAGCCACCCGCTAGCTCTGGAGTAACCCAAGGAAAGAGGAGCAAAAGGGGAAATTCACACTCTCTGCTTTGCTCTCACAGCATCACAAACACTGGGAGCAAATTCCCAATCACGGAGCTGACTGGCACCTGATCAGGAACATGCCAATACAGGTCAGTTTGGCAAGGAAGCCAGAACGTTTCACAAGATTAACAATCTCAAGCTTTAAAACCACTCCCTTTCAACAGGCGATATCTGCAGAATGACAACCTTCACCCCTGGAAAACATGATGGGGTGAGGGGGTCAAAGGGGAGACGGTGCTTGTGGCAGAGGGCTCCCGCGCAGCCACCTGTCACTCCCAGGCTGATGGTTAACCCTCCCCGGGCTCTCACACCGTGCAGCGGGGCTGGCTGGCATTTCTGAGCGCACCCTCGCTAAATCCCTCTCCACAGCACAGGCATGCGGGGACTTGTTGCAGCCGCACCCCCCCACCCCTCCAAAAAAAAAAAGCCCTGTGCTTGGCTTTCCCAGCGACATGTGACTTTGGGCCACTCTGAACAGCACTTTTTCCTCTACTCTCTAACCCTGGACTTGCTTTCTGAGACTGTCTCTTTCTTGCCACAAGGACCTACTTACACAGAGGCTTTTACTACCACAGGCTTGGTTCTTGACAGGGAAGCAACCAATTTTCTCTGAGTTCAAAGAATGATCTTACAACAGTCAACAGAGCCAGGTTCAGAGGTCACTCTGCAAATGTCGATACTGAGGAGGGAGGAGAGCTGAGACCTGGGGGAAAGAGATGGCTTGTTGGCTCCACAGTCACATAACTTCGCCTCCGGGATTAAAGGCAGAGCCCTTCAAATGTTACAGCCACGTAAAAATAAGGGCTGGGGAAGGGGGTCACTTCGTAATATTCACATTTGCACCCTGGCTCCAGGGTCTTGCACACCAGCAATCAAAGGCAAAGCTCTCCAGGGTCCACATCTTCCTTTTTCCCAGGCAACACCCCTCTTCAATTCCCACATGCTCACTCCCCGTTGTGATCATAAACTCGGGGTGAATGACATCTGCAGACAAACGTGCCCAAGTGGCTCTGCCACTTCCATGCCAAAGACAAGCAGAATTTTCTTGGGCTCAAAATTCCATTGAAAAACAAAACATTCTGGAAAGAAATGAGAAATCCCAGCTCTACACAGTCCCTGATCCCACATAATAGCGGTCCCAAACCCGAACCTGAACTTCAAAAAGGGTGACCTGCAGCTGTGCACAGCAGTGTGACTATCACGAAAAACAAAGCCAGGAAACTCAGCTGCAAGAAAACTTTGTGGTGGGAACATTCAGGAACGATTTATTTCAACTGCGGCTGCCTTGCTTTTCCAGAACTCAAAGTTCAAGCACAATTCTGTTTCCCAGTTCCAACCGCCAATTTTATTTCTACAGCACCTACTCTGTTCCTCAAAAGATAGAGCAAATTATTCAAACCATCTCCTTTTAGCAGACTGTGAAGCTCAAGCTAAAACGTTAAGAGTCAAAATTCCACCTTTTAGGGCCTCCCTGATAGCGCAATGGGTTAAGTCTCAGCACCGTGAAGCTATCCAGAGCCACTGCAGCACGAGTTCGATCCCTGGCCAGGGAGCTTCCCACACGGCACAGCAGACCTCTCCTGCCTTGCCCGCTGCTCCCCTCAGCAGTGTATTTCAGTCAATCTGCCTGTTCTGCTCCCCACTCTCACCCCCTCCCCATTCCTCTGGCCTATATCCCAGCTCTTGTATTCGTAAATAAATAAATCTTTAGGGAAAAAAAAATCCACCTTTTAAAAGTCAGCATCTAACAGGAAACTTGCCCTGAGCCAACTTTTCACCCTCAGGGAGTTTTCAAGTTACCAGATACTTAAAGCCCAGACACCTGATTTAAGAAAGTCACTTGGACAATTCGTCTGGTCTTGGAGTAGAAAAGCATGATCTGTCACCTCCCAATGCCCACTAGTGTCCACGTATCCCAGAATCCTTAAGCTGCCTTTTGCCACGCAATATTCAGAAAGAAAATAAATGTCATTTTTCTCTAGCATTTGATGGCAATTTTCCTAAAAATATATACATATATTTTTACATTTAACGGCTCCCCTTGACATACGGACCTTTGTTTAGACTAACACCAAAGCGACCCAACCACTGGGAGGGATGATACTAAGAACCGGTCAGGGGAGCAAAGGCACATCAGATGCCAGTGGGAGACCCTCCCTGCAGCCCAAACACCAAAAACAGTATTCACCTCATACAAGCTGAGGGGAAAGGAAGTTCTCTGCAATTATGCAAATGAATGAAATAAAATTAGCCATTAATAACCGCACCTTCAAGTGTGATGAATTTACAACCCTTATCATCTTTGAAGGAAGGAAAATAACAAATTTAAAACAGAAAAGCTTGAGCTCCAGACACAAAGGCTTACCTGACTCCTCTCTTTGTCCACTTTCTTAAAACACTTATTCAGTGACAAATTATGTCTCACTGAGTTTTTCCACCCAGTAGGTGCGTTTGCAAAATACGGAAAATGTTCCAAGATCCAGTTGTAGATATCCTTTACCGGCAGGCGCTTGGTTGGCGAGTCCTCGATGGCCATAAATATGAGGCAGCTAAAAGAGTAGGGGGGTTTGCAATTGGGGTTCTGCCTGGCATCGTAGGGCATGTCAGAGTGGGCGGGGGACGGGGGGGTGTCATCGTCCAGGTCCTGCACGGGGCTCACGCTCCTCAGGACTGACTCCCCGAAGCTCTTCAGCAAGTTCTTACTCTCATGCAGCCAGTTCAGGTTGGTCAGCTCTTCATCTTCCATGGCCCCCTCTTCTAATCGGATGTCAGGCAGAGAAAAGTCGAGGTCATCGTCTTCCTGAAGGGCCTTGGAGAAACTGCTGCCCCGGTAACACTGACTCAGCCCACTGGAGACACTAATTCCTGAGCTTTCTGGCTTCTTACTGGGAGGCATGACTGGACCCATTTACGTGAAGGCTCCTGGGAAACACAATACAGAGAAAGGATGAGTAGGGCAAACTCCAAACGGAAAGGCAGCCGAGTCCTCCTAATTCTCTGGCTTCCCCCCATCACACAGGAACCCCATCTCATGGCAGCCACACTAAGCAACAACCCACAATGCCACTCCATAGTGATGAACCTAAATCACTCACGTTGGTCCCCGGCGCTGATAGCCCCCACAGCGACCTGTCACCCCTTCAACCCGAGACTGGAAATAGATCAGCACCTATAATGTGCAAACGCATCATCAAGAGGACTGGTAATTCCAGCAGGTTGTCTTCCTGGCTCAAGGAAAGATGGTGACTTTGGAAAATCCATTATTTCTTGTACCTCAGTTTCTCTATAATACAGTATATATGCACATGTAAAATTCGTGAGCTTCCTGATGAACACGACAAAATAAACACAACACAGAGCTCCTGTCACTGTTACAGGTCTCACTGTCCTTCTCAAGGAAAAAAAAAAAAAACCAAGCAAACTTCTAAGTCTAATGCCAGTTGTTTTCGATTAAGCTCAGCTATTTCCATAACAAAAATGTCAGACCTGTCTTGGAACTTAAACTGTGGCCACAGTGAGCATAGATTTGTTTAGTGTGTTTTTTTTTCCCCTCCACAAGTCATAACCAAAAACTGCAACTTAATTAGCATTGGCCAGTCAAAAAGAACAAATAACGAATTCTGTGGATTTGAACTGGAAAAAGGTGTACTTTCAATTTTATTGGGTCCCTACCTCCCAGATGAAAAAGTAAATTCGGGAAACACATCAACGGATGGAAATGTAAAGACAAGTCATCAACCTAAGTTGGAATTAACGGAAAGAGTCAGGAGAGCTGACTGGGCAGCTTCAGGACAGGAAGGCAACAAAATTCAACAAAAACTGCTACAGATTTCTGTTCTGTCACCCCTCTCCCACTGCCAACCCATTTTTATCAATGACCTAGAACAGGGAGTAATATATCTGATGAGAAAAGAAAAAAGGAAGTGGCAAGTCCACAAACAGAACCACTCAGACAGATACAAAACTCCTTCATCCTCTGGATCTCATGTAAAACAGAAATAGTGAAGTTAATCAGAGGGCTCCGATCTCCATCTGTGGAGCTCAAACAATGTGCTTCGTTTAAGAAGTGAGTGCCTTATTTTATTTCCCCGCCTTGAATAAGATCAAGCAATTTAGGGGGGGAGGGGAGAAATGAACACATCAAAAGCAAAGATGTGAGTATTCTAAAGCTCGAAATGTCCATTAATGCCATGCCTAAAATAACTGCTACTTTAGCAGGGGAAGATCTAGAATGGATTCTAGAAAGCATAACATGAGGCACTTAAGAGCCAGTCAAGGGTTCTAGGGAAAGGCATTGCTCTCTCTTCCTCTTCCAAAAGGGAGGTAAACAGTTTGCAGACAGCGGTTTGAGGGCAGACGTCTAGAAACGCAGTGAGAAGCCCCACTCCCAAACTTGAAAGGGGCATCTCGGTCCCAAAGGTAGGGCAGTTCAGAAGCCCGGCGCTCATCCACCGGGAGTACTTCTTTCTGTCAAATAGCACATGATGCCTTTCAAAGAATAAGCTAGTGCCTTTAGGTTGGGGATATGACAGAGACCAGCCTGATGTTACTTTTACCTTCTTGAAGGACAGTTCAGAGACCCGTCTCCCACAAAGTTTCCTCTGATCCCAACACAAAACCTAATTTTCTGATAACCAGGATTATCCAAATACCACAGTACAAAAGAAAACAACTACCCAGCCACCGGAGTCAACTTCAGCTCCAGATGAAAGTTTTATGTCTCCTGAGCTTCCAAACAGGAAAATTATATCATGGCTGACAGTAAAGTAATTTAATTGCACTGTTGCTATGACAACATGCTGCTCTCTTTCTTTTAATTTGCTTATTTGTCAGTAGCTTCCCAAAGGAACTAACACGCTATTCTCCATGTTTTCTTTTGTTTTAAACAAACATTGCCAGCAATACGGTTTCATTTAAAAAAAAAAAAAAAGGCACTGTCAAGAAGAGAGCGTTAGGGAGGTTCAGCACCCTTGGATCATTTGTCTGCTTTGTGTCCTTCCCCCCTGCTCTCCCACTGTTAACTGCATCCCTATAAACCGCATTTTATAGTAACAGTATCAAAAGCGGAAGATCACTGCAGTCCCATGTTCAAAACAGTTCCCAGAAACCACCGCCGAGTTTTCCATTATTATACTCTAACTACATAATTCGCCAAATCTATTTCCCTCCTATTTTAGATGGGGAAAAAAAGAATCTGGAGTATATGAGTCTGCAATTGAGCAAACATTTTTAATCTGCTGCCAATAGGTTGCTCCACCAGACAATCAGTTGTGACCTTACAACTTTCCGGTCTGTGTGGGTTGCTTCCCCCAGATCCCCACCACCACACCAACCACCGCCGCCGCCGCCACCACACACACCCTCTTTTCGTTTTGTTTCCACTTGCTGTGTTTTGTTGTCTTGTTTGCTTTTTAACGGAGACAATTCAGCAGGAAAGCTAGTTTCTCGCCCGCTAGCAGGTCTCCAAATAACTGACAAAGACGTTACTGGCCCAGCTCTGAACAGATGTTCAGTGTGAACTTTAAAAAGTTGAGAAATCCTCCTCAGGCGGAGCAAGGCAGTGGCGAGTCGGGGGTGGGGGGGGGCCCGGTTACCCCTCTCCTCGCGCGCGCGCGCGCACACACGCACGCGCTTCACTCGGGTCTACTGTACTTGTCAAAAACATTTCAAGGGGACCTGCGGGAGCGGCGATTGGCTGCGTCCCGCGTCAATCAGCCGCGTTGCCAGGCAACGGGGAAACTGCTCTTCTCCCGTATACAGGGCAATTGGGAGCTCGCATACCTTCACTGCCGGTCAGATGTCATAAACCTTTTATTGGCCGCACAGCCGCGAGCCTTAAAAACACATCAATAAAAGCCCTCCGTCCCCCAACTTCTCCAGGGCCTAAGGAGGGTTTCAAAGAGGACTGGGGTGCGGAGGGGTCGGGCCTCTGGAGACGCTCACTTCGGGTGCCAAGCCTGCACAGTTTGGGGTGGGGGGATCTTTGTTAGGAGCCCGTACTCCATCTCGGGGGTCTCCCCTCGGTCGGCACCCGCTCCCTCAGCCCGGAACCGCGGGGATCCAGTCCTTCGCGGACAATACCAACTCTGTTCCTTTGGGGCGTCTTTTCGGAAATCGAGGCACCGGGAACGCAGCCCGCACGTCGGGACAGGAAACTCTTCGGACCAGGCAACTTCCCAGCTCGGGGGCTCCCGCCTCTCCGCCCCGCCGCCCCCCCCACCCTGTACCCTCCCCCCAGGAACTGCGGAGTCCCTCGTCTGCCCAGAGCGGCGAGGTCGCCTCCAGGACGGCTTAGGACGAGTGCCTCCGCCTCGAGTCACCCCAATTCCACTCGGGCGCCGGCGGAAGCGGGGAGCAAACTCACCTGGCCGGAGCGGGGCGCGGGGGCGCCGCTGCCCTTCAGCGGGAGCCACAAACTTTCGCGGGCGCCCAGCGGGCATCGCTTGGTGGCCCGGCTAAGGACGCGCGGGCGCGGCGCGGCGAGCCCGGGGCGGCGGGCGGCGGGGGGCGGCCGCGGGTGCGGGCGGCAGGGGCGCGGGGGTCGCGGCGCGGCATGGGACCTGCGGCGTCCGCCGGGCGCGCCGCGCGTCCTCCCGCCGGCCCCGCCGCTCTCCCCGCCCCGTCCCGCCTCCCGCTCGCCTCCGCCGCGGCGCGTCGGGCCGGGGCGCGCCGAGCGGCGAGAAATTGTTTCCACTGCAAACAAAAAAAGGCGACACATGACCAGGCAGGAGGAGGGGAAGCGCGGGGAGGGAGGGGAGTGGAGGGGAGGGACGGAGCGGAGGGGGCGGAGGGAGTCGGAGAGAGGGAAAACGTGGGCCGGGCCGCCGGCGGCCTGGGGCGCCGGGCGCAGGCCCGCCAGGCGGCCCCTGCCCGCGCCCCCAACGCCGCGAGCAGACCCGGGCCCCGCGCTGGGGCGCCCCCCAGGCGCATCCGCGGCCCAGACGGAGTGAAGCCATCGGGACTAGTCTTCCGCGGCACCTTGGGGTGGTAGTGGCCGGCGCGGGCCTGTAACCCGGGGTGGCCGCGGCCGAAGCTGGTGGGGCTGGGGGGCGGGCGGCGGGCGTTGTGCGGCCTGTGCCTTCCCTGGGCTCTGGCCACAGCGGCGGCGCTGCGCAGCTGGCAACGTGTCGCCTACCACACTCCGCCTGCCTTACAAGGCTCGAAAGTAAAAATAAAAAGAATTACGATGCGGGCGAGGCTTGCAAGGGGGAGAAGAGATTCCGCTCCTCTGCTCCTCTCTAAAAACCGCGCTGGGGCCGGACTCCAAGGGCCGCCGGCCTACCCGCAGACCCCTCCGGGAGGAGCAAAGGCACCACAGCCTTCTGCTCAGGTGGTCACCCCTGGTGTCATCTGCGGCACCTGTCTGCCAAGGCAGGGACGGTGGCCATTACTGAGCAAGAGGCACTTCCTCTTGGTCACCCGCGAGGAGGCTCTCCAGTGGGCTGTGGGCAACACGCCACAAGACTTCTAAGCCTCGAGCTAAACAAGTCCCACATCCTTCACATTTTGAGCTCTGAACAATTCGCAGCGTGCCACTCCCAGGCGTCCCACCGCTCCTGGAGCCCAGCAGTCAGTGGACAGCTGTTTGGAGTTCTCTGAAATCTGCAGAACAGCAGCATGAAGGTGGGGAGTGATGGCCCAGCTGGTAACCCTCTGTAAGCTAGCCACAGGGGGGGAGGGGCACGCACAGGGCTTCTGAAACTACTTTTTTGAATTTCAAATAGCAAGGAAACCCCAACCATTGAGAGTCATTCCCCCTAACAGAGTTTCAAGATGGTGGGCAGCAAAGCCTGCCCCTACAGTCTCATCCTACCAGTTCCATCAAAAATCCCAGCCAGCACAAGATTCAGGGGTGGAGGCCCAAGGGCAGCCTGAGGTCATCAGCCCCACCCCTTTAATTACTGATTACTGGTGTGACCTACCCAAAGTCAAGAAGCAAAAGGTGTGAGCGAGGAAAGACTCTGGATCTTCTCCAGCAGCATGAGGGCTCCACCACCCCTCCATCAGCCTATCAGTTGAGGGTGCTGAATCTGCCATCCAAGGAACCAGCGCCAGAGACCTTTGTCCAAGCCCCTTGCTGGCCTAGAGAGGGAGAAATAGTCCTCTTCCATCACCAGCTCCTCACACTTCCCACCCCAAGGACACTTATACCCCAGCTAGAAATCTCTTTGCATGAAGTAGAGGTGGCATCAGTGGTGTGTTACTTTCACCCTATCTTTCCTTTCTCAGAGTTCAAAATGAGGGGAGGTAAGCTGAAGGTTAGTGCACATGGAATTTATCACTTTTGAAGCTCTCCATGCAAGCTGCTAGCCTCCAACACCTGAACCAGCCATTCCAGGAGAACAAAACTTAAAGACAAGCAAGCCTGAGGCCAAGAGAAGCCAAAGGCAGCGGGTAGGGTGTGGGGAGGTAAGCTGTCTTTGATGAGCTTGCCTTTCTTGCCCTCTGCTTGTTTCTGGTTTCTTCCATTCTCAAACCTGTTTCTTATTTTCTCTCCCCCATTACAAGTGCGGCAAGAGGTGTGAGAAGGTGTCAGCCTGAAGAGGAAGTGGCGGACCAGCCCTGCCTGCTGTGGAGAGCAGGGTAAGCACGTCTGTCTGAAATGGGGGACCCAGACTGTTGCTGAAAGCCATAGGAGGCCGAGCTGGCCTTGCTACCTTGTGATTCCATAGCACCCCAGCTCCAGGTCATGCTGCCTGACAAAAGATGCAGGGGACAGATTGTTAAGGAACAACCTTGTTCTCTTGCCCTCTTGAACTTTCAGATAGTGCTTCTGTGTCTTAGCCCCAGATAGTCTCAAAGAAACCAGTGCAACTGTAGAAACAAGTTTGTAAAACAAACTTGACAGCAGACTGCCCTGTGTGCCCTATTCACTTTGGACACTTATTTCCTGACTGTGACTTGATAGGGTCATTGTACAGCCCCAAACGGGCCTGGGCCAGAGAGCACATAAGTATTTGGGAAAGGAGGACCCGCACTCCAGCCATCAATCCCTCAGCTTCCTGTCAGGTAGAAAAGAATGCCACTCCCTTTGGATTTTGTGCTTTCTTCTCCAATGTTTCTCTGCCCTGGAATATTAAAGCCTTTCCCCATCATTGGTTAATTGACCATAAATTTTTGTAATGGATAGTTCAGTGTAAAATCCTGTGATCTCCCTCAAGACAGTAACCTCTGAACAGATAAGCAGAGGGAGACCACGCAAGTAGAAGACCCATGAGACTTGCAAATAAGGGGAGGCATTTGGGACAGGCCTGGAAGGATCCTTCGAGCTGACCCCAGTGAAAAGGGAACTCGGTCAGCCTGGGAGCCACCAGGCAGTTTTTTTCCCCAGCCCTCTTCCTCTCTCTGCATTCTCGGGTTGGCTTCCTCTGCTCCCTTATGACCACTCACTGCTGCCTGTACCAAGTTCAGAGACCTTCTGACTGTCAGTACTAACACCTTCATCTTCAGCCTCCCACCAGTAATTCAGATTCTCAGGGAAACAGTGCAGTTGGCATAGCCTAAGTCAGATGACTTCTGCCTTCACTCCACCCCTCCCAGTAGCTAAGGCAAGGGGCACGGTGGCACCACCTGGTACAACAGGACTGGGGACAAAAGGGAGGGGAGGGGACTTTGGAAGGAGGATATCAGATGTGTTTGGTGTGTGACTTGTGGAAATGGGGAAGGCGGATTCTGGATCTGTGGGGAAGCCACATTTACTGGATTAGAATCTCCTGGGAAGGGTCCCGGCATGTGCATTTAGAGAAAGCACCACAACATGAACTGCTGTTCCATGTAGAACAGAATGAACACAAACGGAGTTACCAAATCTGATTTGATTGTGTTCATAGCTGTACTGGTTCATTGAACAAATGTTTACCGAGTATCCACCGAGTGCACGGTGCTGTGCTGGTGCCAGAGAACCCAGTTTTTGTTCCTGTGGAGCATGCATAGAAATAGATGAGTGGAAACATCACAAAACTCCTTAAATGCTGAGTGCACAGTCCATATGTACTAACTCAGGGGGGAAAGGAACTCTGAATATTTTTGAGTCCAGAAGTTGCACTATCAGAAATATGCAAGAAAGAACAAACAAATAAAAGAAGGGCTTGCAACTGGCATATAAACCTGTTCCAGAGGCCCTATACACAGGTAATAAAACTATTATAAAGTTTCGACTTGCTAAGTGACTAACTAGCCCTTAATGTTCCCGACACTAGCAGAAATGGTCATTATGAGCTTGAGGTGTTAGCGAAAGCCACAGTATTGCACTATCCATGCAGCAAATCAATATACTGTGCACTTTAAACGCTGACATGTGTTCAGTGTCAGATATATCTCAAAAAAGGAGGAGAGGGATCATAGACCCAAGATGAGTTTGGGGAGAGGAAAGAAAGAATGGAAGATGAAAAGCAGGCAGAACCACCCAAAAAGCATTGCAATAATCCATATCAAAGAGAATAAAGATGATGGTTTGTTACTTTTTTTTTTAAGAAAAACTGCTGAACGATGAAAATAGTGATTTCTTCCAAGTGATAGTGTTATGGATTCTTTTTTGCTTTACGGCATCTTTCATACTAGTCTATATTTTCCAAACATTCTAAGAGGAGCACCCACTATAGTACTAATGTTCCAATGATGAAGGCAGGGGCTTCCGTGAGGACAGTGGCTCTCATACTTGAGTGTGTATCAGAATTGCCTGCAGGGCTTATTAAATGCAGCTAGCTGGCCCCCACCCCAGGGTCTCTCCTTCAGTAAGTCTGGGCAAGGGCCTGAGGATTCACATCGGTAACCAGTTCCCAGATGCTGCGCTGCTGCTCTGGAAACCACACTTTGAGAATCACTGACTTAGAGACTAGTCAGTGAGATTGAAAAAAACAAATGCACGAGAGCCTTCAAAGAAGGAACCAAGAAGAGCTGCCCCATGATTGCCTACAAGGAGAGAAGAGATTATGGTCAAAGATAATTCCTTAATCATGGGTTGACTAAGTCTCTTTGAGATAGTCCATGAGAATGCTATGTGTAATGGTTAAAATATATATATTAAGCCCTCATTTCTTCGCTCCTCCCAGAGGGAAGAGAGACCAAGCAGCACAGTAGGGGACCCTGCACCTCTGGGTGAGTTTCAAGGCTGAGTCAAGCACTGCTTGGAGTTTCTGGTCTTCCTGTCTTGTGGATTTCCTCTGGTACATTCTGTTTCCATGACAGGTTCTAAAGGGCAGAGCCTGGGAAAAGGCTTAATTCGAATTTCTCCAGCGGGGAATAGAGCCAGGAGGCTTATTTGAGGAGGCAAGGAGGGGTGTGTGCTAAGGGCGAGTCTCTCTGAACCAGTGGAGTGAAGCTCATTAGCTCAGGTGCCCCAGCCAAACCTGAGCCTCTCAAGTCGCTGGCTGGAGGCAAAATGGAAACAGAAGCTATCAAGTCCTCTTGGAGCAGAATCCAAGGACGAGCTGATGATCCAGAATCCAGATTTAGTCAATTCATTCAGTCAACAAGAGTTTACTAAGCATCTAACTAGTCCAACCCCAGTAGTGTGGATGGGGATAAAAAACTCAGCGCTCAAGCTGGGGATGGGGGGGGGGGGGGGACATTGTGAGTGAGCATGAAGCCTCTGCAAATAAACATCCTCACAGGGAACTGAATTCCAGGGCCAGAGGGGACATACATGGGGGTTCACATAAGAACCTGGAACAGGGGCATCCATGGTGGCGCAACGGGCTAAGTCTCAGCACTATGAAGCTATCCAGAGCCACTGCAACATGAGTTCGATCCCCAGCCAGGGAGCTTCCCACATGGCGCAGCAGACCTCTCCTGCCTCACCCGCTGCTCCCCTCAGCAGTGTACTTCAGTAGAGCTACCTGTTCTGCTCCCTGCTCTGTCTCTGGTGAATCTTCTCACCACCCCACACCTCTGCCTACACCCCAGTTCTTATATGCATAAATAAATAAATCTTAAAAAAAAAAAAGAACCTGGAATAGGTTCATAGCCTCACTTTACTGCTTTTTTAGGTAACCTTGGTCCAAGTACTTATTTCTCTTCCCTAGTTCCCTCATCTTCCAAAAAAAGGTGGAAGAAGGGAGAATATCAGCAAGACCCCCTACAACATAGGGTTGTGTTGCAGATTAAATGAATGACTATTTATATATAGAACATGACAATACCTTGGCACCATTTCTCTTAAGTAAACAAATCAAAAGGAAAACATTGACTTATTTGCATAATAATTAAAAATCTGTGTGTGGTGCCAGAAAGCATAAATCAAGATAAATGACAAACCAAAGAGGAAATACTTGCCATACAGAAGGAAAAGGGTTAATACTTGAAATGTATAACTCCCGCTCTCAGAGAATTATCACCCTAAAGAGAAAAGGGGCCAATTCTAGAAAGGAAAAAACAAAAATGGAGTCTACCCAAGAAAAGATGTCCAACCTCAGTTAAAATCAAAGAAATGAGAAGGAAGGCAATGGAGTATTTCATGCCACCTGTAAGGTTGGCACAGGGTTAAAAAGAAGAACCATAACCAATGATGGCGTGAATGTCAGTTGGAATAGGACCCAGCAAGACTATTCAGGAAGGCTCTCTGACAAAATTAAAACTTCATGAGCATAACCATTGACTGAAATTTCCAACTTGTAGGAATTTTTCTCAGGAAGCCACCATAAACGAGACTGTTAACTTCCCCACGAGCCTGCCTACCAGTGAGGCAATAGCTCCATGAAAGTGGGACTGGAACCTAATTTTATTCAGCAGTTACCCCAGTGCCCGCTGCACACAGGGGCCTCTCAATCAGCATGTATGGAGTGAATTCTAAAGAGTCCAATAAGGTATTTAGGGGGATGTTTAAAATCAGGAACTGGGGCCTCCCTGGTGGCGCAACAGGTTAAGCGCTGCGCTGTGGAGCTGTCAGCAGCAGTAATGCGAGTTCAACTTCTGGCTGGAGATCCCCACATGGCGCGGCAGACCTCTCCTGCCTCACCCACTGCTCCCCTCAGCAGTGTATTTCCGTCCATCTGCCTGTTCTGCTCCCCACTCTCTCTGGTGAACCCTCTCACCGCCCCACACCTCTGGCCTGTACCCCAGCTTGTATGCATAAAAAAATAAATCTTTAAAATATAAAATAAAATAAAAAATAAAATCAGGAACTGGCAAACATAAGGTCTTGCTGGAGGCCACAGGCCACAGCGGCCCAGATGCTTTTCTTCCCTTCCATTTGCATTGCTGCAGTCATTTTAAGTGAAGGCTTCCCTTTTTCTGACCCATTGTCACATTCTCATAAGCTGTGTGGGTGACAATTTGCAGACATTTCACAAGGTCAGAGTTGGGGGTGGGGGAACAGGTTGGGAAAAAATAAGCATTCTGTGATCTTTTCAACCAGCAGGGACAAGAGGATCCTTTTCGGAAAAGGCTGGTTCTCCTGGCCAACAGAATGGATCAGTGTAACAAGTATCAGACGCTGCGTAGTGAGGGCTACTGTCTGCTCGGGAAAGTTTGTAATTCATAGGTTTTGAGTATTAAACTTTCTCTACCAGCTCTCACTTAGGTCCAACAGTGGTGGGAAATAATCTCAAATTCAGAATTATGGGTGAGGGTGGGTATTTACGCTCTGTTTCCAGGTTGATCTTCTTTAACAACTCACCCTTCTAAGAGATCAAGTGTGGTTACA
>PVIJ01011470.1:0-54503 GCA_004024925.1 Scalopus aquaticus
AGATTTTGCTGAGATGTATGTCATGTAGAGTTTTGCCTATATTTTCTTCTATACATTTTATGGTTTCAGGTCTTACATCCAGGTCCTTTATCCATTTTGAGTTGACTTTTGTGCAGGGTGTGAGGTAGTAGTCTAGTTTCATTTTTTTGCATGTGGCTGTCCAGTTTTCCCAGCACCATTTATTAAATAGACTGTCCTTTGGAACGAAGTTTTTAGCAGAAAAGAGCAAATATTTATACTTTTGGTTTATTCTAAAACAAAAGAAGATAAAATTAAACAGAAACCAAATCTACTTTCAAGTGTGAATCTAAACTGTTTCTGTCTACAGATTCATCCCTCTCTTCACAGAACTGGAGAACCAAGAATCTATGTACAGATGAACCTGAGTCCTCTTCTAGGGGAAGAGAAGTTCCTCAGCCTAAGGGGAAGGCCCAAGTAAAATACTCACTTTTGGCTCAAGAATAGTGGCGCAGAGTGCGAGAGGACTGAGTCTACCTCCAGCACCAGGACAGAGACTCAGAACAGAGGCAGCACAGGTCACGGTAGCCGGAGGCAGAGCCACCGTCTGCCATGGCAGTGACAAATGATGACCAGATGAAACTCTTTTATGCTTTTGCTTCCCATAGTCATGAAAAATACAAGATTCTAATAGAGTTGCAGAATAAATGGAATTGATTTATAGTTTACAATTACATGGTCCACATTGTAGACCGCTATATATAATTCCCATTTCTAATTGATGTATTTTGTTTTCCCTCTAGGACAAGAGTATGCAAACAATTTCAAAAAGAGATAGCAAATATTTCAGGTTTTGTGCATCACAGATTCTTTGTAGCATATTCTTTGCTTTTGTGCATACCTTTTAAAATCTTTTGAAAAGTGTAAACATCATTCTTACCTCACTGATCAAATAAAAGGCCCTGGACTGACTCCTCTGCTGGGACAATGGACCTTACACTGAAATTTGGGGAGCATGTTGTATTGGGGCTGGGAGTTCACTATCCCTCCTTTCACCCTGCCTCTTCACTATTCCACAATTACAACTCTTGGCCAGTGTTCAGTTACCTTTCACTAAACCTAGGGAATCAAAGCTGAGCACATAAGCTGTGATAAGTATAAGTAAACATAACTCTGCTTCACTCCACGAGTCCTGAGCAACAGTGCTCTGGACTCTGAGTTCCAGAGCATGGTGATGGAGCTGAGGTGTAGAACACTTTCCCTTTTCCAGGTTACTAGAGGAGCATGGACTCTACTCCATGTGTTGGCTCTTGAGCAATAAGCTGACTGGCACATAGAAGTCCAGAAAGAAACAGGCCCTGGGAGGTGTCAGGGGCCAGTGCTGCCAGATGACAGAGCAGAAGCAGCCCCCTGCGCTGTGCAGGTGTGCCTGCACATGTGCATCTGGGAATCCCTGGCTGTGGACATTATGGTAGAAACCAAAATAGAAAACAAATGCAATGACGGGTACTACGTGGGAGCTGGTGGGACTGCGTTTGCAATTACATGTGACGCGCCACCTGGAAAAATCCAGGAGATGAAGGCAGAAGGAGCTTTATAGGAGAGGCGGGACAAAACCAAAGATATACTGCTTCCTACGGTTAGTGTCAACCAATTATATACTTTAGATCGGAGGTTTAAAGTGGCCCAAGAAATACAGGTTTGTCAGATTGGTCCTGGTGTTGTTTTCCTCTTACAAGTGAAAGGAATCATTTTCAAAAGGAAAGCAGTACTGTGTGAGCAGACCAATGTGCTGGCCCAAGCCAGGCTATACAACTGCCACATGACCTGGGGAAGATTCACTGGTATCTCTGCCCTGAGGTTTGTTCCTCCATAATGAGGTTTAAAACAAAAACATCTAAAGGCCCTTCTTGTTTTAAATGTTAAACATCCAATTAATATTAAATTAATTAATAAACATTAAACATTAATATTAAAGCCATTAATAAACAATTGTTTATTAATTTACCTACATATTTCACCTATGGTGCCAAGTAACGAGACCACTAAAGCTATGAAGGCCTCTATGCTTAAGAATACTCAAAAAGTAAACCAACAATCACCATACAGATTATGAAGCTAGGACAGAGATATGTGTTGGTTGTTACCAGAATACAGAAGATGGACACTTCCATAGAAATCAGAATCTGGGTGAAGCTCCCGTGATAATGCTTTAGTGAACAAGACAGAAAGAAGGGAAAACAAAAGGGGATGCATTCATAATAAAACACAGCTAAGGCCTTAGTCATACTAGACATCTCCAGGAGCCATATGGAAACTGCTATGCTTCAGAGTATTCTGAGTGAGGTTGAAAGCTGGAGAGTAAGAGATAAGAATTACATGTACACAGTGGAATACTATTCAGCAATCAAAAATGGCAAACTAACGCAATTTGCAGCCACATGGATGGAGCTAGAAGAATCATGCTCAGTGAAATAAGCCAGAAGGAAAAAGAAAAATATCGAATGGTTTCACTTATAGGCAGAACATAGATGAGCCAAATAAGAGATCAGGAGGCTAAATAACACAAAACAAAAACAAGGGCCTTCCTCGTGGCACAGTGGGTTAAGTCATAGTACTATGAAGCTACCCAGATCCAGTGCAGCAAGAGTTCAATCCCAGCCAGGGAGCTTCCCACATAGCACAGCAGACCTCTCCTGTCTCGCCCACTGCTCCCCTCAGCAGTGTATTTCAGTGGATCTGCCTCTTCTGCTCCCCACCTTTGTCTATGGTGAATCCTCTCACACACACCCCACCTCCAGCCTGCATCCCAGTTCTTGTATGCATAAACAAATAAAACGTTAATTAATTTAAAAAAAACTAGCAGGCAATCATAAATAAGAGACATTCTGCAGGGGAGGGGGAGAGCAAGGGACTAAAACGGAGAAAAGAGCACAAGGGACTATGGTGATGATTCATGGGTGAATTGGTGGTGGGAAACCTATGGGGAATACACAATAATGGAAATAAATAAATATAATAGCATATAAAAATAGAATATATAATATATATTTTACATAATAATATATATAATAAATATAATATTTTTTAAAAGAATTACCTAGAGACAGGATATCAATTTTCATAGTGTAAAAGTAATTCCTTCCCTTGCATTTCTGGATTATCTGACCTGGCCCCAGGGCTGGGGGCATCAGAACCCAGATCCCACTGCACAGATTCATCTGACTCTGGCAGCAGTCACGGTAGAGCAACCTCAGGTGGAACCCAGGTCCCAGGGTCTTTGCAGTGCCCTCTTGGAGCCATGCTTCAGCCCAGAACTCACCTAGGAAATAAAGAGAACGGCGATGGAATCCAAGAGTTTGGGCGTGGGAGGGCATGGGGACTCTGTACTAACCAGATGATTGACACCTACAAAGCAGATAAGACCCAGCGAATCTGGAAAGGTACTAAAAATGGAGTCAAATCAGATTATGTCAAAAAGGTTTCCAGACAATCAATGTAATCAAAATGACTATCCTACCTAAAATGATAGAAAAATGCATAATCTCTATCAAAATACCAGCAGTACTTTTCAAGGAAACTGAAAAAAATATCAAAATTTATGTGGAATCACAAAAGGCCTTACAAAAGTAAACCTGAGAAAAAAGGAACAAAGCTGAGGAATCACATTATCTGACTTCAAATTTTACTATAAAGCAATAGTACTAAAAATGTGGCATGACACAAATACCACAATATGATATTGGCACAAAAATAGATACATGGATCAATGAAACTGAACTGAAAGCCCAGAAATAAATCTACACAGAGACCAGCACCAAAATAATGATAAAGCAGCTATGATCATAAAATGAGGGAGAGTCTCTTCAATAAACAGTGCTGAGAAAATTGAAAAGCCACACATAAAAGAATGAAGTTGAGTTATTCACTAACCCAAACACAAAAATAAACTTCAAATGGGTTAAAGATTTAGATATAAGACCTACAACAATAAAATACATAGTAGAAAACACTGGCAATATGTACTACTATATCAACAACAAAAATATTTTTGGTGACTCAACCTTTATAACAAGGGAATTTAGAACAGAAGTAATTGGAATTACCTTAGATTAAAAAGCTTCTACACAGCAAAAGAAAACACAAGACTACTAAAAAGATACCCTATTGAATGGGAGAAAATATTTACAAAATATGTAACTGATAAGGAATTAATAACTAAAATATATTTTAAAAACTCATACAGGGCCTCCCTGGTGGCGCAACGGGTTAAGTCTCAGCACTATGAAGCTATCTGCAGCCACTGCAGCACAAGTTCGATACCCAGCCAGGGAGATTCCCATGTGGTGCAGCAGACCTCTCCTGCTTCACTCACTGCTCTCAGCAGTGTACTACAGTATCTGCCTGTTCTACTCCTCACTCTGTCTCTGGTGAATCTTCTCACCACCCTGCACCTCTAGCCTACACCTTAGTTCTTGTATGCATAAATAAATAAATCTTTAAAATAAATTAAAGTAAAATGAAAACTCATAAAATTCAACAATAAAAAAAAACACAAATAACTGGGCAGCAGACACAAACAGATAATTCATCAGAGGTATCCAAAAAGCCAAAAGACATGAATGTTCATCATTGCTTCTAATAAGAGAGATGTGTATGAAAACCACAATGAGATACCATCTCGCACCCAACAGAACGGCACATATTAAGAAGACCCCCAACAAAAAGTGTTGGCAAGTATATGGGGGAAAAGGAATCCTATTACATTCTTGGTGGGAATGTAAACTGGTATAACCATTATGGAAAGCAATCTGGATTTACTTCAAAAACCTAAAAAATGGAAAAACATATGACCTTGCAATCCCTCTCTTGGGCACACATCCAAATGTTAGGAAACCATCAACATAAGATAAGCATTATTTTATAATAGCAAAGACACAATGCAGCCTAAATCTCCACTGACAGATGAATGGATCAAGAAGATGTGGCATATCCACACCATGGAGTACTACACAGACCAAAGAAAATATGAAAAGCAGCCTTTTTCACCTAAATGAGGGAATTTGAGATAATTATGTGCAGCAAAGTATGTGAGCGTAATAAAAACAAATACCAGACATTTACACAGCAGATAACTTGTGTAAAACACTTTTTAAAAACGGTGGACATCAATAAACATTTCAAGGGCTCTGAAATGACGAGGCAGGGGCAAGGTCAGGAACACAGGATGGAAGTAGGGAAAAAATTAACAACTAACAAAAATAATAATATTGATGATGATGAAGTGCAAGACATCACATTCTTTCTTACCCTGCGCTTTGTACCAATCTAAGACAGAACACCTCTATTAAAAGTTTATAGTATATGGCCATTATTTGGCTTGATATATATTTCTACAATTTCTGATACTGCTAAATTTAAATGTAAATACAAAATCAATTTTTTCCAAAGACAAGTAGGGATTCTTTTTGAATCAGCCACTATTTTAGACTAGGGAGATGGAGAGTAAAGTTTGGAGATTCAATGCCCTGGAGTTGAATTCCTTTAATACCAAATTTTAGTTTTGAGATAGCAGAATATTCACAGTCTTTGAGTCAAAACATTCTCTCCTATGAATAATTAGTAATGTTCATTATGTAAAGCCTTATAGAACATTCCCGAGCTATGGTAGATATTTAGTTCTTTTAATCCTTTGATATTCATTAATGTAGACAAGCAAGATAGTTAGTAGTAAAAACTGAACAAGAACTGAAGGGAAATAGATTAGAAAATTATCAAACAATGAAGATAAGACTACCTTGAGGAAGACTGAACAGAGTGATGGATATAAAATGATACAGATGGAGCAAAAAGGCATATAGGTTAGGAACATAAAAAGAAAGGCCTTTCCAAAGGAAGTGATCCTTGAAAGGTAGAATTGTTGATTATTTGCATAAAATATCAATTATACAGTATGATTAACTTCAAGAGTTCTGCTGGATAACATTGTCCCTATAGTAACAATATTGTATTGAGCACATGGTAACTTAAGAGAGTAATCTTGTATTAAGTGTTCTTACCATAAAAAAAAAAGTATGTTACCTTGCAATAGTGAGTTAGTATATATAAGTAGATAAAGCAATTTAGATTTTTTCAGATTGAAAGTGGATCAAAAGTAGCAAAGTTCCAAAAAGGTTTCTGATGAAGAGTTTTAGCATTATATATAATAACTCAGTCTTCTTGGAAAAATCTAGAGAACCATGGGACTGTTTTGGAAATATATCAATAGTATATGTAATTTACCTTTATTTTCACATCAACACATTGTTAGTCTGATCAACAAGTACATCTTGAATACATGCTATGTGTCAGACTCTATGCAAAGCAGTGAACAAAACAGACCCGGTCCTAGCTCTCGCAGGACTTATAGTTCAGATGTACTTTGATTAATAAATTTGTAGTAAACGCGTGCGGCTACTGAACACTTAAAATGTGGCTAGTACAAACTGAAATGTGCTATAAGTATAAAATGCATTCTAAATTTCAAATAGTACCCAAAAATATGAAATATCTCACTAAAATTTGTTTAAAGATTACATATTGAAATAATATTTTGGACATAATTTATAAAGCAAAATATACTATTTTTAAGTGTGCTTTCCTTTTTAAAATTTACTTTTTATGGAAATAATCTCACACTGTAGCATTATATAAATTTCAAGTGTGTAGTATATGCACACAATGGAATACTATTCAGCTAAAAGGAAACATGACATTTTTCCATTTTCAACAAAATGAAAGCAATTTGAGGGGATTATGTATATAAGCAGAGCTGGCCAAAAAGATAAAGACAAACATTGAATAATTTCATGTATGAATAATGTAAGGAAACAATACAAATGAACTGACAAAGCAAAATAAAAATGAACTAGAGGATATTGATAACCAACGGAGGTTAAGAGGTCTTATCAGAACCTCCTTGGTGGCGCAAGGGGCTAGGTCTCAGCCTATGAAGCTATCTGCAGCCACTGCAGGACGAGTTGGATCCCAGGCCAGGGAGCTTCCCAAATGGTGCAGCAGACCTCTCCTATCTCGCCCGCTGCTCCCCTCAGTAGTGTATTTCAGTATATCTGCCTGTTCTACTTCCTACTCTGTCTCTGGTGAATCCTCACACACACACACACACACACACACACACCCAACCTCTGACATATATCCCAGTTCTTGTATGCATAAATAAATAAATCTTAAAAAAAGGAGGCTTATCAGAGGTTAATAGGGTGGACTACAGGGCCTCCCTGGTGGCGCAGCGGTTAAGCGCTGCACTGTTGCGCTGTCGGCAGCAGCGATGTGAGTCCGACGCCCAGCCGGGGAGAATCCCACATGGTGCGGCAGACCTCTCCTGCCTCGCCTGCTGCTCCCCTCAGCAGTGTATTTCTGATCTGCCTGTTCTGCTCCCTACTCTGTCTCTGGTGAACCCTCTCGCCGCCCCACGCCTCTGGCCTGTACCCCAGCTTGTATGTATAAATAAATAAATAAATCTTTAAAAAAAAAAAATAGGGTGGACTATAAGGGACAGTGGTGTATATTATGTCTTTGCCTATTTTTTATTTTTCCTTCAAAAAACAGAAAAAATGCCAGTCAGGTGAAAACTCAAATTATGGAACTGTTGATTAGTAATAAGTTATACTATGCAGATTAAAAGCATTTTAAAATAATTAAAAGGGGGAGGTGGAAGAATTAAAAACAGGAACTGAGAGATAATTACATGTCACTGTTCATTGTGCATTATTTACAATCATTAAAAAGATGGAACCAATCCAAGTTTTCCTCAATAAACAAAAAAGGTCAACAGTACGCAGTACAGTAGGGTATTATTCTGCCATAAAAGGAATGGAATTCCGACACAGATGACAGTGTGGATAAACTCTGAAAACATGCTAGGTGAAAGAAGCCAGATGCAAAAGGACAAATATTATAAGATTCTACTCATCTGAAGACCTAAAATAGGCAAATTCATGGAGAATGGTAGATTAGCCATTACAGTAATAGGGGCGGGGGAAATGAGGTTACAGAATTTAATGATTGCAGAATTTCTGTTTGGGATGATGAAGTTTGGGAAATAATAGTGATGGCTGCACAGCCTGAATATTCTTAGTTTCACTGAACTGTACACTTAAAAGAATTAAAGGGGGGAAATTTATGTCACTTATATATTTCTACCAAAAGAACAAACTTCTTAAAAAGGAAATTGTAGTCTAACAGGCTTTAGGCTGCAATCAAATTTATGGTTTGCAAAGATTACTTGGGTTGTAGCACAGAACTGGATGAGATCCAGGATGTATGTGAATAGAATAGTAGATATGCCATGGAGACAGACAGGTGTGAACAGATTTGAGACACGTACATTTGGGATTGGTGATTGGGGTGAGAGGCAGGGAGGTGATAAGGGCGTCAGTTCATATTTATTAGGGAATACTAGAAGACCAAGTTTGCACAAGTTGTGTGATGTCCATGGAGTGATAGCAAGTAGATAGCTTGAAATGCATGTGGAGCTCAACGGAAAGGTCTAGTATAGATTAGAATTTAAAATAAAGATTTGAATTCCTCTTCCAAAAAACTGTGAAATTGTTGAAGCCACAAATGTGCCCACACAGACAAGACATATGACATATATAGTATTCTTTTTAACTATGAAGATATAGAAAGGAGAGCGAGAAATGCAGTCCAAAATTATTAGAATACTTGAGGAAGTGGAATTGGAGGTACCCAGGGGAGATAGTCAAGACTGGATTTGTTGGAAGGAGGACAGAAATTTTTACAGGGATGACAGTGGAAAACCTGTACTAAATTGTGGATGACATGAAAGGCTTGGCAAAGACAGAACCAAACAGAACTTGACTGTGAGGGATGGTACGACAACAGGATAACACAACTATACCTCATCACCCACTGGGTACTTCAGACTCAACCCATGTCCAGGGAAGGCCAGGTGTGCTGGCTTCTCACCCCAGTGCCACTGAGCAGTCTGGCCTCCTAGCAGGATGCCAGCTCTCCTACTAGACCTCTCTTTTGACAGCCAACCAGCATGCCCACCTTGGCGCTCTCAGCCTCCCTGCTCTGCAGAGCACTCACACTGTTCCCTGTAGGTGGCACCACCTGGCCTCAGGAAGGTGCCACTAAAGACTCAGGGCTGTCAATGACTGCCATGGAGGCAGCTGATGGAGGTGTGCCATCGGTGAGAAGGCAGAGTTCAAGGGGAGCACCATCGGGACTGAGCACAGCAGATCCCTTTCAGTCACAGCGACTCCACAAGCCCTGTTTCTGAGTCGGCGTTCAGATTATGCTCCTGATCCACTGTCCCAAACTTGGCAAAATGAAGGTCTGGTGCAGCTGAACAGGTTAATGACTCGACCCATTCCTGTCCTTCAATATGTATGGTTTTGAGATGGGAAAATGCACATGAAATTTAAAAAAAGAAAGAAAAATCCTATTGTTGAAAGAACTCTAAAACCAGTACTTTTGAATCTCATTGTTCAATTAAGTTGACGATATGGTGAATTTTCCTAAATTGGGACAATCTATTGCAAGGAAATGATCCCAAAGACACAATCTAAAATGCAGAAAAACATTTTATGTACAAGATGACCACTATAAAACTATTTAAAAGAGTTAAAAGTTGAAAGAACATTATGTCCAGAAATCAGAGAATGATCAAATGAAGTAATATATTGTGTGATGTAATATTAGCCCCCAAAACATTTTATTATACTTATTACAGTTATTAAAGCTTAAAAATGTTTAGACTACAACATTAAGCCACAAGATTATAATATAAAAATTATACAATATGTGTTCATTTTTGCTAGGAGGAAAAAAGACAATGGATAGGCAAGAAAATAAATAGTAGTTTTCTTTATTGTTCATGCAATTACAGGTGATTTTTTAAATCTCCAGCTGCACTTTACAGACTGAGTATTTATTCTGCCATCAGAAACAAATAAACATCTAATTAGAAAGACTAGAAAATAAAACAAAAATGGGAGGGTAGATAGGAAATCATGATTGAATTGTTTCACTAACATAGCATTTAGAATCACGTTAAATTCTACCCTGTATGCCACAAAAACTGCCTTTCCACTATCCAAAGTCATCCCCCTTCGTTCCACATCAAGTCAGTAAAGTTCCACTGTCAGAAGTCGTCCCAGGGCAGGCATCTTTTCATGTTTGCCATCAGGGAAGCTGATAGGTTTGGAAGCAGCTTTCCCACCTCATGAGTGTTGAGCACTGATTTCAGCATGGCCCCTGCCCTACCGTGCCTAGTGTGGCAAGGTGCAAGGCCGAGACAGACAGCTGGTGTACTGGGCTTTGCCAGCTTTGCTGAGTGCCTAGCCAGCTTGATAAGGCAACAGGAAGCAGATGGCCAGCAGTCCCTTCTTTGGCTGGTCTGTAAGAGCCATCTGGAGAAAAGGAATTTGATCCGCCGCCTGCAGAGGAAGGTGCTGGTAATAAAGAACTCTGATCCTCCTATTTTACAATGTGCAATGCCCAAGGAGGAACCTAGAAAGATCTGCTTTGGGCATTCTTGGGAGACAATCCCAAGCATCACAGCTCACAGGATACATACGGTAACCTTACTGGAGGGGGAAGCTTTCCGGGAGCCAAGAGCCCACAGGACTCCACAACCGTGCTAACACAGTTAGTGGCTGACAGTGCTGTGATGCCAGAGAAACAGGCACCGCAGGCTGCACACCTTGCACACTGTGCTGGGTCCTGCATCCCCCCACCTTTACCTCAGTTTCCAGGTTCTCCAGCTGCCCTCCATACCACTGAGGTGAGAATGCATTCCACAAGGAGCCATTTGCAGCCTCAACCTAGTTACTCCATCTGCTTTCCCTTTAGACTTACATTTCTGGCTCCCCAAAAGCAAGATATGCTCACAGTTCATTAGTGGTGTAAGGACTTGTGTTCTGAAGTTGAAATACAAATGGAAAGTGTTTAAGTCAGAGCAAGAAGAAAAGAGAAAGAGGCGAGATGAGACAGTCACCTGCTCCTGAAGGTCAGTGCTCTGTTCCCTGCACTTTCCTGTAGTTCTGTGGTCCACAGAGGGGGCAAGTGGACCACTTCCTGCTTAAGGACACCTGAGCCTCGAAGACACTGCCATGGGCAGTCCCGTGCAAGCCAGTGACTCTGGACAAATAGAAAATGCCCCCTCGGGGCCTCCCTGGTGGCACAGCGGATGAGCGCTGCGCTGTGGAGCTGTCAGCAGAGCACGCAATGTGAGTTCGATTCCCAGCCGGGGAGAATCCCACATAGTGCGGCAGACCTCTCCTGCCTCGCCCGCTGCTCCCCTCAGCAGTGTATTTCTGATCTGCCTGTTCTGCTCCCGGCTCTGTCTCTGGTGAACCCTCTCGCCGCCCCAAGCCTCTGGCCTGTACCCCAGCTTGTATGTATAAATAAATAAATCTTTATAAAAAAAAAAAGAAAATGCCCCCTCCAGGCAGGCAGTCACTCTCCAGGTATATATTTAGGTATCTTTTGACTCAATGGGGGAAAAAAAAATCTAACATTCAGAACTACCAATAACAGGAAGAATAACAAAAAAAAAATTTTGAGATTGAATTGTTTCCCCTTATAGTGGGGTTTTTTTAAAGATGTATTTATTCATGTATACAAGAACTGGGGTGCAGGCCAGAGGTGTGGGGTGGTGAGAGGATTCACCAGAGACAGAGTGGGGAGCAGAACAGGCAGATCTACTGAAGTACACAGCTGAGGGGAGCAGCAGGCAAGACAGGAGAGGTCTGCTGCACCATGTGGGAATCTCGCTGGCCTGGGATTGAACTAGTGCTGCAATGGCTGCAGATAGCTTCAGAGACTGAGACTTAACCTGTTGAGCCACCAGGGAGGCCCCCAGCATAGTGGGCTTTTAAGTATGTTCTGCACATAGACGATGCAGTAGCTGACTGTCTTCTGCCTTAATTGCTACACGTTTGTTATGGATAGCAGTTAGGTTGGTCTCTTCAAATAGGCCAATCAGATAGGCCTCACTTACCTCCTGCAAAGCACCAACAGCTGTGTCTGGAAGTGCAGATCTGTTTTGAAGTCCTAACCAATTTCTCGAACCAAATGCAGGAAGGGAAGTTTATGGATTAGAGGTTCAGGGGGCTTCTGACAATCCCTAACTTTAGAGTGCCACAGTACCATGTCTATAAGTATGAAGTTTCTTCACTCCTCCAGTAGAGGGCGCATGATTGCAAAAGTCTTTCATGGCAGGTAGTGGGTTTTGTATGAGCCATGGTAGAGACTCCTTTATTAACCCCCTTCTCTTTCACCTGAACCTAGGGAGCCAGAAGCCCTGCTGGGATTAGAGAATGAAGGTGGTGCAGTTGCAGCAAACACCAAAAATCTATTTTCTACTAGATTTTTTTATTCCATCATGATTCAAATTTAGCCATGAGAATGACATAAGAACTTCAGGGATACTTGGAAATTTGACTCTGTTGAATGGTCTTCCTATAAAGATATGCATTATTTTTTTCATGTTTATTTAAAATAAAGTCAAAAGACTTGTCCACAGATAAATTATGATATCTAACAGTCAATCTGTATGGTGATACTGCAAGTGAGCTAGTGTTTTCCCAATTTGCTTCTATTTTTTCCCTTTTCAATAAGCCCATTCTACCATCCCATTCAGTCTGATGCCTGCTGCAGGTTGAATTCTGCAATCAATTCTCAATCCACAATAAAATTTTCATCAGCTGAGCCACTGCAGTTGAATAGACATAGTTGTGTCCTCCAGAAGTGGACAAGATGATCTAATTGAACTTTTTGATTTTTGCCACCAGTGATACCACGAATACAATGCAGCCAGCAGCATGCTCAGCACTGCCAAAGAGTCGAAGTTCTGTATTTTATACAGAATCAGTGTTCATTAGAAACAGAATAGTGTAAGTTAGTGATCTAATGCTGAAAGTCAGAATAGGAACATTTCATTGCTAGCTTTGTAACTGACTTATCACAAGAGCATAATTGAGGTGTTGCCTCAATTGGCCTTATTTTCCTTGGCCTTATTTTCTGTAGTTGGAGAATACGAACCTGATTTCATTCTGTAGCTTCTGATAGCAGCTATTGGGATGACAGGATTATAGATAATCAAAAGTCATTTTCACTTGGTTTGAGAATTACTAATATATTTTTGTGAAATTGATTTTGGGGGGAGTCACAGTCTTTGAAATCAGAAAAATAGAGCTATGGGCCCCCCACCCCCACCCCAGTGGCGCAGTGGTTAGGCGCTACGCTGTGGAGCTATCAGCAGCGGCGATGTGAGTTCGATGACTGGCCAGGGAGATTCCCACATGGCGCTGCAGACCTCTCCTGCCTCGCTCACTGTTCCCCTTAGCAGTGTGTTTCCATCCATCTGCCTGTTCTGCTCCCCACTCTGTCTCTGGTGAACTCTCTCGCCGCCCCACGGCTCTGGCCTGTACCCCAGCTTGTATGCATAAATAAATAAATCTTAAAAAAAGAAAAGAAAAATAGAGCCATGTTGTAAAACTGATTTAGGAAAACTTGGGAATTCATATATAAATTTAGCAACTCTCCCTCCCTCCCTTCCTTCTTTCTCCCTTCCACCCTTCACTATCCAAATTTGTCCTCTTTATTTACAAACAAGCTTTCCTGATCTGACCTTGCCTAGAGGCTAGAAGATAGTGCAATTTTAAGAAGGGAAGTTGAACTCCTCAACTTTAAACATTCATAACATGAGATAACCTGTTGTTGTTTTGTTTTTTTTTTTAAAAAGGTAACTGAGTCAGATTACTATTACCAGGGACCAGCCAAGTCAGAAAAATCCACACAATGATTTCAGAGACTTCCACTCTGAATAGTCTCTAGGTAAGCAATAAGATGGACTAGCTCTTTTCTGCAATCAATGGATGTATCTTGCTTTCAGATTTAATGTCTTCTGGCATCTAATCGCTAGTCCAGTTAAATTTTAAAGTACTTTCCCTCGCCCAATAATCTGTAGGGGCCCCAGGGAGAACTTCCCATATCCCTCTTGGTTCTTATAGGCAGGCAAATAATCAAGCATCAAACAGGTTAATAAGAGGGAAAAAAGCAGAAAGAAGTTTTAATGATACTATGTATACCTCTTATAGACAAAAGAGAAACCTAGCAAACCCAACTAACTTACTCACATAGTCTAAGTCACCACTTTAAAGAATCTCAGTTAAGATATCGGGGACGGGAGTGAAGTCAGCCACATGAGGTCACCAGGAAAGACACAGCCAACAAGATCATAACCATTGTGCAGACTTAAGTTATGCCTTCTCCAGGAGGGTGTGGAGAAAAAGCAGCTCTTGTACACAGTGGGAATGCAGACTGGTCCAGCCTCTATAGAAAGCTGTATGGAGAATTCTCAAAACAATAAAGAAGATCTACCATATAACCCAGCAATTCCACTGCTAGGTATTCATTCTTTCTGCTACCCAAAGAATGCAAAAACACTAATTCAAATGGATATATGCACACTGATGTTTATTGCAGCATTATTTACAATAGCCAAATTATGAAAACGACCTAAGTGACCAAAGACAAGGGCACGGATCAGGAAAAAGTGGTGCTTTTGTGTACACGTACACACACACACACACACACACACACACACACACGAACACCATTCAGCTATTAAAAAAAGATGAAATCCTAACATTTGTGATGACATGGATAGCACTGGAACTAGAGAAAATACATGCTAAGAAAATAAGTCAAAAAGCAAAAGACAAATACCAGATTATCTCATCTGGTGAAATTCATAGGTCAACTAGGATGAAGTATAATCGTTATAATTTGTACTATTTTTATTCTTGCAAATTGTAAATTCGAAATAATTTCTAAGTAAAATGCAAAAAAGAAAGCAGGAACTTTACATGAATATACTGCATATATATTTACATATAATTATGTAAACACCCATATATGTACATATTAATTTACAAAGTTCTGAAAGGATAGGCACTAAGTTATTACAAAGTTACTTCTCGGTGGAGGGAATGTAAAGTTTTTGTTTTTACCTCCCTGCTTTAATTTTCTACTACACATATATACACTCCTGTAATAGCAAACATCATTTAAAGACACAATCTGCAGCAACGCCCCACTTGTCTTGGTTGACCGTGGCCAGTGCGCTGAAGTCAACGCTCAGGATGACTACACATGTGCAGGTAAATGTCAAAGCTCCCTGGAGATGTACTAGAATATTGTGGCACTTTTCTCCATCCCATTTGTCTTAAATAAGAGAGTAAAGTTTTGCCAAAGTCACTGAATTAGTGGGAGAAGAGGTATGTACCCACATTCTAGTGATAACTCCTTCAGAAGATTTGCCCCCCCAGCCCCTCCCACTGAACATAAATTGCTTTGACCCCTTTTTGGTTATTAATGTTTTCCTGATGTCGGAACTGGCTGCAAAGGGTTAGTCAAGCACAGCTTTAACCTCTTTTTGAGCAATACTTTTACCATCCTATATAAAGTGTCCTTGCAGGGGTGCACCCACAAATCTTGACACTTAGGCTTGATTGTTAATAAACTTCGGAATATGTCAGCTAGATCAACTGCCTAACATGGAATCCTGGATGAGGATAACTGTCATGTAGTAGACGTGGTCCATGCCTCAAAAGCCATATCATTTACATTTCCTGGAAATTTCTCAATAATGGTCCACCGTAGGAACAGACAATGACAATGTGTGACTAGAACCAGGCTGCAATCCAACAATGCCTGGTGGATACCAGCAGCTTATGCTTCTTCTCTCTGGAAACATAATCAAACGCTCCTGAGCCTTGACTTAGGCATCTGCATACGTAACAAAGACAGACCAGGGTATGTAAAGACCAATTGTGCAGACCGCCTGGTCACAGGCTTTCACCCGGCAACCCCTGAAAAGCTGGAGAGGTCACATGGCCGCCTGCCTCCTGGCCTTGCTTGCCTTGTGTCTCTTGAGAGGTTAATCTGTCAAGTTATTAAAGATTTGGTGATTCAGGAATAATTTTCACAGTGTACTCTGGTCATCACTTTAAAGAAACCTCAAAGAAAGCTTTTAACTAGATATCATCGGGTATATCAGGTATTTGTTTTAAAGATTTATTTATGCATACAAGAACTGGGGTGTAGGCAGAGGTGCAGGAGTTGAGAGGATTCACCAGAGATAGAGTGGGGAGCAGAACTGGTGGATCTACTGAAATCCACTGCTGAGGGTAGCAGCGGGAGAGACAGGAGAGGTCTTCTGTGCCATGTCGGTTCTCTCTCTGGCCAGGGACTGAACTTGTGCTGCAGTGGCAGCGGACAGCTTTATGGTGCTGATTTAACCCTTGCACCACCAAGGAGGCCCATATCAGGTATTTTTTGCAGGAGCAGTGCACTCCTTTTTGTGTCTTACATGCTGTCATCATTCATGAAAGTCTGTCAGCATTAATCCTTATCAAGGAACATCATCAATCCTGTTCTTCCTAACTTTAAGAAGTCTTTGCTCTGGCTTTTCCAGAATCCTGCCAAAAGTGATTATGTCATCTAAATAGATAAGTGTCTCTGGTTAATTTATAACCACCAATTACCTTCTCCATTAAATAGTGAAAGCTGGCAGAGGTCCTGGAAACACTTTATGGCACCCTTCCAAATGGGTATGACACCACTCCCCCACCCAACTTCTCACACAAGGCAAATGAAGTCAAGCTTTTTCTTGGTCCCCCTAGCCAGAGGTAGCTGAGCATTCTCACTCCTTGTCCACTTGTGACCTTCAGTGCCGCCCTGGCAGGCAGTCCAGCATGGCTTGGCCTGCAGTGGCAGAGTCCCACCTTATCTCAGTGCACTTATCCTGAATGCAGTTGTCCACGCCCTTACACTTCGACAGGCTTCTTTCACGCCACCATGATGGACCACACCTAATGTTCTGGGGTTTGGACATAACGCTGTTGATGACAAACTTTTTAGTAAGCTCACATATGTGTCAAATTTCATACTTTATAACTTACGTAGAATGCTTCTGGGAAGTGTGTGGATCGTTTTTAGTCTGTGTTGTCACTGCACACATATTTATCACTCATAGAAGAGAAAAACTGCTTTGTCTTAAAATGCTTTCTTTCTACTTTTCTCTTTTTCCTCATCTTTCAGGTACTGAATTGTCTTTGAAATACAATTTTCACTTTAATTTGGAAGCTACTATGGATGTAACTCTAATTAGGAAAATGAATTATAGCATGTATCTCTGGCCAATACATCCCTTCTCTCTCTTTTTAAAGCAGCAAATATGAATAGAAACACACATCTAAGTATACAAGATCTGTCTGCTGCTATTGGTCCTGCCTTTTGAAAATTCTGGAATTCATTCTCATAACCAATGACACACTTTGCAGGACTTCCAAACTGGTACATGTAATACCAAATTATCTACTTCCAAATGATCCCAGAGCCACTGAAAGAATTCTAGTCTAAAATTAAAGACAAAACAAAAACGGTAAGAATAATTCTCTGAATTTAAGTCATGCAGAGTTAAAATTGTCTGGCTCTGCATTATAGAATAGCTTCAATATTCTCCCTTAGGGCTAGACCCAAAGGTTTTCAGGGGATTTAACTTTATACAATTTGGAGACTACAAAATTTCATGTGCAAAATCAGAGTATTATTTAGAAGGAGAAAAACATCAAAAGTTCCAAAAGGTGACTATGGTAAACAAAACATGGTCACAATTTTTTTGCTACTCATACAATTGAGAGATGATATTTAGCTTCAGTCCTCTTAAAGGGGACTGACTTTTGTGACTTGATGACTGTGGCATAAGTGATTATTCTAGGGCTTGAAAGACTAACTCATCAGAAGACTTATCAATTTTATTCAGGCCTCTCAGAACACTTATTTTAGAACTCATCTACCATGCTGTTAGGAAGCACAAATATCACCAAGGAACCCATATAGATAGGAATGGAGGCTCCAGTCATTAAGATGAACCATCTTGGGGGTGGACCCTCCAGGCCCATTTGAATCACTCCACATGAAAGAGAAGTTATCCCTCCCTAGCCTTGCCCTAAGTGAAGATTTAAAAAGAAAGTAAATGTTGATGGTTCTTTGTTGTTTTAAGCAGTACATTTTGAGGTAATTTGCTTTATAGCAATAAATAACTAGAACATTGTCATGTATCACAAAATCCAGAAAATCACACACCTCTATAACATTTTCTTCTGCCTTTGTGGGCTATGTTCTATTCGATCACCACTTCTTATGATAATCATTTTATAATATTGATTTCTATAGCAAAAATAAAACATTTATCTTTTCTATAGCAAGACTGATAGAAAGTTCTTGATTTTGAAAATTTAGTAAATATTATTTCAGCTTCATGAGTTGTTTGTGCTTCATCTCTAGTTCCAGCCACAATTTCTTGTTCAGACGATGCTTCTTGCCCAAAGGGAAGCCTTGGAAGATAGATAGCTCTTTAAGGACCCCAGACTGCCAGGTGCTGCACAGCTGCTGGTCCAGCTTTACCAGAAGGACAGCCTTTGGTTCTGCCCACACATCTCGACCCTCCCCTAATTCTAGGTAGTTTATTTGTCATAGTTCCCCTCAGCCAGGAGCAGAACTCATTTCCAGGTGTTTTTATTGGGGTCAAAGATAGGTCCTCAAATGCAGCGGAGTCCATGGAGCTGGCTGTTGCTAGAGACTTTCAGAGGTCAAGGTGATACTGACTGCCTCCAGAATCAAGGACATCATCAGGCTAAGGAAGTAGCCCCCGGCTATAGAGAAGAACTTCTCAATTTGGGAAAGGGGGCAATGATAAGCCGAAATTTAAACTTAATGAGCTTTATATAAATCTGTCTCTGCTTCTCACGAAAAGACTCACTCCCATTTCCTTGTAACCCGCTGAGGATCAGCAAGCTCCAATGCCTGCTCTCCTGCACTCTGCAGTAACCGCCACATAGGGAAAGCCCACCAGCTTTTGGGGGTAAGCACACCAGTGCTTAACCAGACATGGACTACTTCTGAAGAGGCTGGGCAAGTCTTAATGTGAACCCTTTTCCTCCTTTCCTGACTTGATTCTAAGATCTCAACCCTCTATATATATATAAACATATATATTCCATCCACTTTTCTTATTTCAATCCTTCCTCATGTATCCCTGGGTCACCACAACCAAATAAAGAATTCCCCAAGCTGGGCAGGTGCCAAGTCCAGCACATCTTTGCAATCAGTTCTTGGGAGGTCAGTGGGGAAGGTGTTTCTGTAGCCCAGTAAAGACGCAATTAGAATTGAAAGACTCTCACTTTCTCACTATCTAGACTGGGTATTATTGCTAACATTTTCTTCCAAGGTACCCTCACTGAGTCTCATCTTTCTTTTCTTTCTCTCTTCATACCAACATTATTAATCAAAAACACTTTCTATAACACTTTCAGATCCTATCTAGTTAAACCTAAAGCAGAAGGTTTTGTTTAGAATATTTTCAAACTACCTACGGTGCAAGCAATACAAACCTGTGTTTCTGGAGAATCTGACTAGTGCTTTCTGTCTAAAAGTCTTCAATATCAGCATCCAGATATCAAAATGTCACTTCTGATGGAAAGTCCACCAGAAAAAGTCCACAGTGAAAGAGGAATGGATTTCCTCCACTGTTAACAAATGTCTATACATATTTGCAATCATGATTAGAATGAGGCTCTAGAGTCAGACTGCCTGGACTTGAATCTCTGATCCCACTGAAAGCTGTGTGACTCTGGGAAAATGATCTAAGCTATACCTCAGTTTCTTAATTTGTAAAATGGAGAAATAATTCTTTCTACCTCATATGTCAGATTAAACAACCTGATAAGAATAGCTATCATGCATAAATAGCACTTAGATAATGCCTGCTCAGAGCAGGTGCTCAATAAATGTGAGTTCCTGCTATGACGACGTAGCATGGAGACTTCCACAAAACTCTTTGGCCCTGGCTATTGGGGAGGATAAGGCAGTCTCCTACTTCTAATTGCACCTTTTCTAGCAGATTCTCTGAGGTCTCCTCTTCTCTCTTACCCACAGACCTCGGGTCAGGCTTCACTCCTCTTTTGCCTTCCTCTAGGGAAAGGTAGAAGCTGAGGTTCATTACCTTTTCTCTAGGTGCATATATTTTTTTTTCTTAATTGATAAAAACTTTATTTTCTTACATAGTTTTTCAATTTTTCTACAATATTTGATTTCTCCCCTCAGATGTAGACCCATAAATCTCCCAACACCACATCACCCATGAATCATCACCACAGTCCCTTGGACTTTTCCCTCCCATTTTCACCCCTCTCCTTCACCCTCCCCTGTTGTTTCATATAAATTTCATATCCTGCTTCTTCGGGGCTTCCCTTTGACTCTATAATTTACTATAATTTTATTCATGCCATAAAATTCTTATTTCTCAAATACATGCACTTATCAAAGAAAAGTTTTCAAACAAGGATGTTGGCCAGGAGGAGTGAAAAGATGAATATTTTAAGATGTTTTCTCCCAGTTTCTAAGTATCAGACACAAGGTCCTCATCTTTGAATTTCCTGCACTAGCCCTGTAAATATTTCTTTCCCCTTCAGTTACCACTTCTACTTCACCACCAGTCTTGCCTCCCTGTTATCATTCATCTTATGGAACAACATGCTACTAGCATTAACCCTTAAAACAACAACAAAAATATAGATCAGTATATTTAATTCTAGAAACTTGACTGAATTAAGGTTTTTGTACACTTGAAGAACAAGATTATGTTTAAAAAGTAAATACATTACAAAAATTTCCTAATCATGTTGCTTGTATTTCTTCAACTTCCATTTCTTTCTCAATCTACTGCAAGCTCAACAATAATCTGAAAACTTCTTCATGCAAAGGTCACCGAAAACATTCACTTCTTGACATCATCCTACTTGATCACTCAGAAGAACTGACACACCTGCCTACTCTGTCCCTCTGGAATTGCTATCCCCCTGGCTTCCTTGACATGACCTTATGTCTACCCACACCATTTCAGTCTCCTTTGCCTGATCTTCATCTAAATGTTAGAAATTCACCTGGAACTCAACTCTTCTCTCTACACATTTTCTGTGGGTGATCTCATCTATTTATGTAGCTTTTAAAACCATCTATATGCTGACAACTCCCAGATTTATGCATCTCGTCCACCCTCAGAGTCCCCACAGTTGTATATCCAACTGCCAACTTGACATCTCCTAGCAGTTTTACTCAGCAGCTCAGCATTCCAAAGTGATTTCTTTTTATTTTTCCCAGAGTTTGGTAATTGAATGAGAAGACCAAGCTTGCAGATAAAATACCAAAATGGAGGAATGCCCAAAATGTTCTAAAGGAAAAAACTCAGTATTTTTAGATCAAACTCTATAGTCATCAGGGTTAGGAACTGATTAGCAACTTTCTTTTACAACTCAATGCTGTTTTTATTTTGTATTATACTTAGAGGAGGCCATGCAATCTTTTTATTGCCTGAGCCCTCTAAGGATCTCAATCTCCCCCAGTTTTCTAAATATTAAAAGCATCATCATTGGCATACATTAGGTTGCAAAGTGAGGAATCTGGATATCATCATTTACACGACTATACTCTGGCATATGGTTCCCCAAGATATCTCCACTCATGCGCTGTTTTCCACCACTGCCGTGGGCATCCTCTTGTCTTTCACCTGGACTAGTACAAAGAACCTCCTATTGTATATCTCACTCCCAAGCTCCCTTCTAATACACTGTCTGCTCAACAAGAGAATGTCCTTTTAAAAATACAAAATTTATACCCATTGCTAAACATGACTGAATGGCTTCTCATTGCCCTTCAAATGCAATTTCAACTCCATACCAAGACTTCTGGGAATCTACCAGGTCTCATCATTATACCTTCACAGCCTAGACACGAGATCACATTCTGTCCCAGCTTAATCCTGATCATTTGGTCTTGGCATTCTTCAATGACATCTCAGAGAAACCATGTAATCAGAGCCTGTTTCTAGTTTTCTATCACTTTACCTTATTTGTTATCACAATTTGTAATTTTTTATTCATTTGCTTGTTCCCTTTTGATCGTATCTTCAATTAGATTGTAAAATGAGTAAGAACAGAGACCTTAACTGTTTTCTTTTCTCTCCCTGACACACAGTAGGAGCTCAAAATATTGATGGTGAATTAAGCATCCTACTCATAAGTGGGATAAAGACTCAACCCAAAATCATGATGATAGATGCTTTTTCCACTTCCCCTGCCAAAAAAAAAAAAACAACAAAAAAAAAATCAAAAAAACTCACATTCTGAAAACTCACATTCTGAATACTAGATTGAGCTACCAATGACTTGTATTTTGTTCACAGACTCCAAGAGAAAATCAAGTCTATTTACTATTTGTACTGATTACAATGGAGTGAATGAATAAATAAATGAGTTGTTACTCTGGTCTTCGGTTTCCTCATCAATAAAATGGGGTCAATAATATTTAAGTTCCTTCTAGTTACAAGTTTCAAGACTCCTCAAAGTCTCATTAACCAAATACTTTAACGAAAAACAAGAGATTTAGTCTCAAGTTTGGACTCTGCGTCTGTAAGCTTCTTAGTAATATTAATGTTTGAAGTGCTATAGAGGGATTATCAGGAATTCATTAAAACAACATCATTTCCTGTCTCCATCCTGTTTGGACAAGAGAGTTACTTTTAAGTGCCAGTTCTTACATGAAAATGGAGATATGTTTGATCGCAATGCAAGATTCACCAGCACTTTATAAACACTGATGACACTGAATGCTTATAATTTAAAATATGATCCACATAAACACTTAATAAAGTATCTATTGCAAAGTCTTCAATAAACAGTAGTACATATAAATTTCCTATCCATATTGAAATATAAACCAGATTTCACATGGTTTAAGATACAGGAAATATTTCCAACAGGAAAGGATGCTGTTTTAACTCCCCTACCCCAATTTTGTCTGAAGAAGAAACATCACAGACTCTTTGAAAAATAATTTAGAAGCACAGATTTGGCCTCCCTAACCATCCACACTTTGTTTGCTATTCTGAAAATGGCATATTAAGGAGGGTGGGCAAGCTGACAAAACTCTATAAGACATTTAACAGCTTCGATGCATTATCAACCCGGTTTCTCAGAATTCATATGCTAATGGCCATGGAATTTATTAGATTTTAGTAAATCTATTTGATATGTTAAAATTCCATCACACATTAAATGCAGCGTGGCATTTAGACTGTTAATTTCAGTCCCTTTAAATGTTGGATATTTACTTCAAATTACCTCCCACTTTGAATAAAGACTGTTTTCTGAGACATTTTTAAAAGCGTCTCACCAGTGTCTACTGAATTAGTAGTGCTCAAATACTAAACCATAGAAATCATCCACTAGAAGTTAGAAAACATACAATCCAAGATGGAATACACTTAATAATCATTTTGACAAGGGCAAAACTGAGGTAAGAGACCTTGCCTAATCAACTCAACCAAATGTGAGAAAGTGTGATAAAGACACTGCCCTTCAGCACTGCTCATCAGACACTCGGGTGTGGGGTGGAAGCACAGGGCCACCAGAAGAAGCCTCACTCCATGTGGGATCTGTATTCTGCTAAGCTTAGAACAAACTGGCACCCATTCCCTACTTGGGCATAGGCACACAATCTAAAATCTGCTCTTAGGCACAGATGCATTGGCACAAGATCTGTTCCTGGGTCCAGAAACTGGGAATTTTGGCTACATTTATATAATATGTCATTCCAACAAAGTGATTGAAACTGTAGGGGTGGGTAGATTTGATAAAATACAGCAAGCAGAGCAGGAAGAATTCAGACATACTTGGCATCCGACCCATAGTTTTAAGAGGAAAAAGATACTTTTAAGTAGAAAATTTCATGAAGAATGTATGCCAAACTCTTAATAGTAGTTATCTCTTAGAGAAAAAATACTGGAAAATTTTTTTGGAAATTGTATACTGCCAATTGATTTTTAAAGAGCTATCCAGGGAAAAATACAAATAATTGGAAAGCAAGAAAAAAAAATGCCACACCCACAGTTTATTCACCAGCAGTCAATCTCTAGATCTTTTTTTTTTTAACATTTATTTTTACATACAAGCTGGGGTATAGGCCAGAGGCGTGGGACGGCAAGAGGGTTCACCAGAGACAGAGTGGGAAGCAGAACAGGCAGATCAGAAATACACTGCTGCCGGGAGCAGCGGGTGAGGCAGGAGAGGTCTGCAGCACCATATGGGATCCTCCCTGGCTGGGCGTCGAACTCGCATCGCACGCTGCCGACAGCTCCACAGCGCAGCGCTCAACCGCTGCGCCACCAGGGAGACCCCAATCTCTAGATTTTTACTTTTAGATCACTGGAAAGAAAATTAGAATTTCTCCCTTTTGACTTACCCTTGTAAGACCTAGTATATCATTTCCTTCACAAAAATTAAAAGATTCCCTTTTCCCTTTAAGAAGTAAAGTCATAAAGTAGATCTGACTGGTATTCAATATGAAGCTGAATCATGTGCATAAGATAAAGAATTTAAGTTCATCTTCAATAAAAGAGAATCTTCTTTAAACTAACAGCAGTAGGAGAAAAAATGATTTCATTAATAGAAATGTTTGGCCAAGATACTAGATGGTGTTTTTCACCTGCCACAGCAATTAAATTGTCTCTAACAAAATATCATTGAGATAAATTATACTCCTTTATTCAGAGCTCATCAGAGAAGACCTAATTTATAGCCCTGAATATAACTTGTTAAAAAAAACTCTATTTGAAAGCAAATTCCATGATAAATTTTAATCATGTGGATAGAACTAGCTTCAAAGCTATATTAATTATACATTTAAGCTCTACATACAAACTTGTATATTACAGTACACACAACCCATGTAAAATATAGTCTCAGTCAAATTAAAATATGCCAATTTCCTCAGCAGCTATTTGCTTTTGATATACTGTAGTTATTTCAGTACAGTCTTTATAAACATTAAATTACTGCTATGCTTTCTTAGTTATTTTGCTTCCCTAGAGAGAACTTTTGGCTCTGGTCAACTTTTTGGCATAATTTTTCACTTCTGCAGATTACAAAGTACGTAACCAAAATGGCTTTTCTATCTAAGATAAATACTTTAATAAAAGAGATGAGAGTAAGCTTCACTTCCTTATCCCAAAATCTGCACTTTGCAGTTACCCAACCACCGCAATTTCTAGGCTTTCCTTCTTATTACTCTCTAGTTTTTAATCCCAAGCAACACAAACAGGGGTCGACTCTAGAAGAAAAGTGTCACTTCTCAGGTGAAGAAGGCTTATCATGTTTACTTGCGATGCAAGGCTGGTGACCAAGACAAGTCTTGGGCCCCGCATCTATGCTGTGCTATATGTGCAACACAGCTTTCACAGTGGTTCAATGGCAAAAGATCATCAATGCCGTTTGCAGTCCCCATGGTATAGAGAGAGCCAAGCAACCACATCAAAGACTGTTACTTCTGCTTGGGTCCTCATCTTTCCAGCAGAATAATGAAGCAAAAGAAGTCAAGAAGAGTCTACCCAAACATTCAGTCTGCACTGAGACCAGTTCCACATGGTGGGGGACTTCCTATTCCACAACCTCCAGCAAAATATCTCTTGATTCAGCTGATGAGGACAAGGGTCAGCCGATCTGTTCTTCTCCTGTTCCATCAGCATGCGCTGATCCAGATTTTCACTGTGGTGCATCATCAACCCCACACAGACTAACACAGGAAGAACTCAATGACCTTGTTTGTGACTTGGACTTACCCAAGAACAAGTCAGAATTGCTAGGATCGAGACTCCAACAATGGAATCTTCTAGAGGAGGATGTCACAATTACTTTCTATCGAAAGCGACGCCAGCAGTTGGAGCCTTTCTTCAGAAAGGAAAGTACTCTGGTATTCTGTTCCAATATTGAGAGCCTCATGAATGCCTTAAAATCACTCTTGACCACAAGAATGGAGACTATTTCTAGACTCTTCAAAATTGAGTCTTAAGGCTGTGCTTTTGCATAATGGAACAGATATTCCTGAACAGCTGTATAAGAGACAAGCAAAGAAATCTAAGTAGTCTATGACTTGATTTTTTACAGATATTAACCGTAGGCCTATTGCTATTGGCATACATTCCATGATGTAAACATCAATTTACTGCAGATTAGGAAAAAAAAAAAAAACTAGAGCCAAAATTGGAATTTGACTGTCATATTCGTGTTCAGCACATACAAAATGATAGGAAATGATTAATTTTATTTCAGTAACATGACTTTTGTAAGAATTTGTTGACCAGTGATATCTCTCTTAGTTGGTTTCTCTAGATTCCTCTAATAAGTGAAACCATTCAATATTTTTCTTTCTGGCTTATTTTGCTGAGCATGATCCCTTCTAACTCCATCCATGTTGCTGCAAATTGCATGTGTTTATCTCTTTTGATTGCTGAATAGTATTCCATTGTGTATATATGTACCACATCTTCTTGATCCAATCATCTATTTTTGGGCATCTGGGTTGTTTCCCTACCTTAGCTTGAATAGCTTAATTTTTTAGAAAAGTTGCAAAGCATCCCATTCCATACACATACATAATTTAACCTATATAATTGTATGCTTCTTCCAATCTTCTTGCTATTCCAAACAATGCTATGATGAATTTCCTTGTATGTTTTTCATTTAAGAGCTGGCAAGTATATTCATGGATAAATAATTCTCAAAGTAGAACTACAGAATCCAAGAATATGTGCATCTATAATTTTAGTAAGATGTTGCTAGTCAATTTAGACCAAATTATATTCCGAATAGCAGCATTTTAGATATCTATTTTTTCACACTCTTTTCAATATATTATACGTCAAAATTCCTTTACTTTGCCAAACTGATAAGGGAAAATGGCACTTCACTGTCAATTTAATTTTTAATTAGTATTTTTCCTATTATGTATAAATTGAATGTTTTATATTTTCTTTGATATAATTTTTTTATCCTTTGTCCATTTCTTGTGGGATTATTGGATTTTTTTATATTTTTATTTGTATATGCTAAGGGACACATCCTTTAATCTATGTCCTAAGTCACAGACAAATATTTTACCCCAGTTTGACATTTATGGTTTGTCTGTGTTTATGGTATTTAATACCAGAAAAAATTTATCTTAATTTATGTGATCAAGTTAATCTATCTTTTCATTTGTGATTTTTTAGTTTTGGATTAACTCTACAAATATTTTCCCAACGTCAAAGTTATTTACACACACACACACACACACACACACACACACACACACACACACCCCTGTGCACATATATATTTCCCAAGGAAACATTTTTTCCATTTAAATCTTTGAAACATCTAAAATTTTGGTGTAATAAGGATCCAAAAATAATTTTATTTTCCAGATGTTTAGACAGTTGTATCAATACCAGTTTTAAATAATTTATCATTTACCTATTGATTTACTATGCCATTATTGCCATACACTAACATGTAGTAACTATTTAGATCTACTTACAGACTTTTTTTTATCTGTTCCTTTATCTGCATGTCTGCTCATGCACTATTACATTCAAATGACTACTGTAACTCTGTATTTTAAGATGTAGAAGGACTGGTAACTTCTTACTTTTTTCTTCCCAGAATTTTAAAACTATTTCCTCCTATTTTCTATATGAATCAATTTTTCCACTTCCAAAACTAAATGAACAAATAATACTATAATTGCATTTATAGGCATGCAGTTAAGTTCACTGCATTAGGAAGAGTTGAATAACATTGAATCTTCCTATTTAAGAAAACACATTTCCCTATTTTACAGATTTCACAAATTTCTTAAATTTATTTCTATAATTTTTTGTCATTGTAAACATGATTGCTTTTCCCATTATAGTTTCCAACTGATTGTCTAGACTTATGAAGCTATTAACTGCTGTTTATTATTGTACTCAGCCATTTTTAAACCTTTGTACTGTCTGCTAAATTTTTCAGTTGATTCTTTTGCATACTCATGTGAGTACAATACTTGTAAATAAAATAAGTTTTTCCAAATACATGTTTCTCCTCCTAATTTCTTCTCCTAATTGTATTGGCAAGTACCTTCGGAAATCACATTTAAAAAGTTAAATACTGACAGAGAACACTCTGACTTTATTCTTGACATTAGTGGGAATTTTCCCAGTGTTTTATATTTAAACATTATGCCAGCACAATTTTTTTAATTTTAATTATTTATTTTAAAGATGTAACATTGGTTTATGACACTGTCTATGTTTTAGGAGTACAGGTTCAAACTTTTTCAATGTAAGTAACCACACCACACCCAGAGCACCAATCACCTCCATCACAGTCCATGGGGCTCTCTCATCCCTTGGGGAGACTCAGTTCTACAGTCAGATTTCCAGGGCTTGTTTTGGTTTAGTTTTGCCCCTCCGCTTTGTGTCTCTATAATCCACATGAGAGGAATCATCCTGTATTTGTCTTTGGCTTTCTAACTAATTTTGCTAAGTAAAATCCTTCAAGTTCCATCCATGTTGTTGTCAATGGCAAATTTCACCTTCTTATATGAGTAATATTCCAGCATGTATTTATAACATAGCTTCTTAATCCACTCATCTGTCATTGGACACTTAGATTGTTTCCATAGCTTTGTTATTATAAATAGCGCTACAATAAACATAGGAGTGTATATAGTCCTTTGAACTTCTGTATTCTTTGGGTAGGTATGTAAGAGCAGAATTACTGGATCATATAACAGATCTATCTTTAGTATTCTAAGAAACCTCCATGCTGTTTCCATAGGAGCTAGACAAGTCTACATTCTACCAACAGTGAGCGAGAGTTTCTTTTTCTCCACATTCTCCCCAACAAAATTTGTTGAATGAGGCTGGCTTTTAGACTATAACTATTAGTCTAAAATGTGGACAAAATGACCCTAACTACAGGGTTTTCTTCCAGTACTCAATCAGTATGATTATATTAAGAATAGTTGCTTAATAAGGATAGTTGTTATTCTTACTAAAGCAGAACTCATATCTTACAATGACCAAAATTTTATTTAAAAAATTACTCTGAGAAATTACATTAATTTTTAATGAGTACTGATAGTCACAAAATATTTTTCATTAATTTTAATCTCTGAATATTAATCTCTGAATATAATTACTGTATATTCCCCATAGGTTTCCCACCACAAATTCACCCGTGTACCATCACCATAGTCCCTTGTGCCCCCCTCTTCCCCGTTCTGAGCCCCAATCCTCTCCCCTCTCTCGCTGATTGTCACTCTTGTATTTGGTTCCCCTATATTCCTGTTATAAGTGAGACCATTCGATATTTTTCTTTTTCCTTTTGGCTTATTTCGCTGAGCATGATCCCTTCTAGTTCCATCCATGTTGCTGCGAATTGCATGTGTTTATCTTTTTTGAATGCTGAATAATATTCCACTGTGTATATGTACCACAACTTCTTGATCCAGTCATCTATTTTTGGGCATCTGGGTTGTTTCCCATACCTTCGCTCTTGTAAATAGTGCTGCAATAAACATACAGGTGTATGTATCCTTTTGGATTAGTGTTTTTGTGTCCTTTGGGTAGATTCCCAAAAGTGGTATTGCTGGGTAGTATGGTAGCTCCATGTTTATTAATCTGAAGAAACGCCATATGGCTTTCCATAGTGGTTGGACCAGTTTGCATTCCTACCAGTAGTGTAGAAGAGTTCCTTTTTCTCCACATCCTCACCAGCATTTGTTGTTGCCTGTTTTTTTAATGTGCGCCACTCTCACTGGCGTGAGGTGGTATCTCATTGTGGTTTTGATTTGCATTTCCCTGATTATAAGTGATGTTGAACATTTTTTCATATGGCTGTTGGCCATTTGCTTTTCTTCTTTGGAGAAGTGTCTTCTTAGCTCTTCTGCCCATTTTCTGACTGGATTGTTGACTTTGTTTTGTTGAGTTGTGTGAGCTCCTTGTAGGTTTAAGTTATCACTCCTTTATCAGTTGTATTGTGTGGAAAGGTTTTCTCCCAGTTAGTAGGGTGTCTGTTTGTTTTGATTATTGTCTCTTTTGCTGTACAGAAGGTTTTTAGTTTGATGTAGTCCCATCTGTTTATCTTTTCTTGACTTCCTTCGCTTTTTGGGATGTGTTTTTTAAAGATTTTGCTGAGATGTATGTCGTGTAGAGTTTTCCCTATATTTTCTTCTATAAATTTTATGGTTTCAGGTCTTATGTCCAGGTCTTTTATCCATTTTGAGTTGGTTTTTGTGCATGGTGTGAGGTAGTAATCTAGCTTCATTTTTTTGCATGTAGCAGTCCAGTTTTCCCAGCACCATTTATTGAACAAGCTAATCTTGTTCCATTGTATATTCATCTCCCGTTTGTCAAAGATTAGTTGTCCACAGGTATGTGGATTTATTTCTGGGTTTTCTATTCGATTCCATTGATCTGTGCTTCTGCTTTGATGCCAGTACCATGCTGTTTTAATTATTGTTGCTTTGTAGTATAGTTTGAAATCTGGGGGTGTAATCCCTCAGTCTTCTTTCTTTTTAGTCAGGAGAGCTTTGGCTATTCGAGGTTTTTTGTGGTTCCATATGAATCTCATCAATATTTGTTCTATTTCTTTGAAGAATGTCATTAAGATTTTTATCAGAATAGCGTTGAATCTGTAAATTACTTTTGGTAGTATGGCCATTTTGATAATGTCAGTTCTTCCAATCCATGAACATGGGATGTCTTTCCATTTTTTTGTGTCCTCCTATATTTCTCTTAATAGGGTCTTAGAGTTTTCTTCGTATAAGTCCTTTACCTCTTTTGTTAGGTTTATTCCCAGGTATTTTTTTTGTTTGTTTCAATTTTGAAGGGGGTGATTCTCTTGATTTCTTCTTCTTCTGACTGTGTGCTTGTATATAGGAAGTCTACCGATTTCTGTGCATTGATTTTGTATTCTGCTACTTTACCGAACTGGCCTATAATTTTGAGTAGTTTTTATCATATCGTCTGCAAAAAGTGATAATTTAATTTCTTCTTTCCCTATTTGGATTCCTTGTATGTTTTTCTCTTGTCTTATTGCTCTGGCTAGGACTTCCAGTATTACAATTGAAGAGCAATGGTGAGAGTGGACTCCCTTGCCTTGTTCCTGATCTTAGGGGAAAGGCTTTCAGCTTCTCACCATTGAAGATAATATTGGCGGTGGGTTTGTTGTATATGGCTTTTATTATATTGAGGTATGTTCCTTCTCTCCCAAGGATTTTGAGGGCCTTTATCCTGAATGGATGTTGCACTTTATCAAATTCTTTCTCAGCATCTACTGATATGATCATATGGTTTTTATTTTTTTGTTGTTGATGTGTTGGATTACATTGACTGATTTTCGGATGTTGAACCATCCTTGTGTCCCTGGAATAAATCCCACTTGGTCCTGGTGTATTATCTTTTGGGTGCATTGTTGGATCCTGTTGGCTAATATTTTGTTGAATGTTTTTGCATCAGTGTTCATTAGAGAGATTGGTCTGTAGTGTTCTTTTCTTGTGTTGTCTTTCCTTGGTTTTGGTATTAGTGTAATATTGGCTTCATAGAATGTGTTTGGTAGTATTCCTTCCTTCTCAATTTTTTGAAAGAGTTTGTGTAAGATAGGGATTAGTTCATTTTTGAACATTTGGTAGAATTCGTTTATGAAACCATCTGGTCCTGGGCTTTTGTTTTGGGGGAGGGTTTGATTACTGTTTCAATTTCACTTCTTGTGATTGGCCTATTTAGATGTTCTATATCTTCTTCATCTAGTTTTGGGTGGCTGTATAGTTTTAGGAATTTGTCCATTTCCTCTAAGTTGTTGAACCTGTTTCTGTATAGCTGTTCATAGTAATTTCTGATTATTCTTTTGATTTCTGCTGTGTCTGTTGTAATTTCTCCTCTTTCATTTATGATTCTATTTATTTGTGTTCCCTCCCATCTTTTCTTTGTAAACCTGGCTAGAGGTTTGTCTATTTTATTTATTTTTTCAAAGAACCAGCTTTTGGTTTCATTGATCTTCTGGATTTTTTTTTTTTATTTCCATTTCATTTATTTCTGCTTTGGTTTTTATGTTTTCTTTCTTATGTTGGCTTTTGGGATTTTTGTTGTTCATTTTCTAGTTCTTTGATATGGGAGATTACATTGTTTCTTTGGGTTGTTTCTTGTTTCTTGATGTAAGCCTGTATTGCTATATATTTCCCTCTTATTACTGCTTTTGCTGCGTCCCAGACATTCTGGAATGTTGTGTCTTCTTTGTCATTCATTTCTAGGTATTTTTTAATTTCTTCTTTGATCTCCTCATTGGTCCAGTGATCTTCCAGCAGTGTGGGTTTCAATCTCCATGAAGTAAAAGGATTCCTTTTTTTCTTTTCATGGTTTAATTCTAATTTGATCGCTTTATGATCTGAGAAGATAGTAGGTATGATTTTGATCTTAGTGTATCTGCTGAGATTTGTTTTGTGACCTAGTATGTGATCAATCTTGGAGTATGATCCGTGTGAACTTGAGAAAAATGTGTATTCAGATTTTTGGAGATGTAGTGCCCTATAAATACCTGTTAGATCCATGTGGTCTAGGACCTTATTTAGATCTTTAGTGTCCTTGTTTATTTTTTGTCTTGTTGATCTGTCCACTGGTGAGAGTGGGGTGTTGAGGTCTCCTACTATATATGTATTTTCTCTGATGTCTGTTTTCAGGGATGATAATAATTGTCTTATATATTTTGGTGCTTCTTCATTTGGGGAGCATATGTTAATTAGGGTTATATCATCCTGCTGAATTGTCCCCTTTATCATGATGTAGTGTTCATCTTTGTCTCTTTTTACCTTTTTTAGTTTGAAGTCTATTTTATCTGATATAAGTACAGCTTTCCCTGCCTTCTTTTTTGGTCCATTTGCTTGTAGGATTGTTTTCCAGCCTTTTACTTTCAATCTGTGTTTATCTTTCGTAGTTAAATGTATTTCTTGTAGACAGCAGAAGGTTGGGTTCTGTTTTTTGATCCATCTTGCTACCCTGTGCCTTTTTATTGATGAATTTAGTCCATTTACATTTAGAGTTAATATTGATACCTTGGCATCTATATTTGCCATTCTATTTATCTTTTTGTGTTTTTATTTCTTGTTTTATTCTGATCTTTTTCATTCCTCTGTTTTGGTTTTAGGACTTTTTGTAGTTTTTATTGGAGTGGGGGTTTAGTCATGACGAATTTCTGAAGTCTCTGTATGTCTGGGAAGGTCTTATGCTTTCTTCATAGAGGAAGGAGATCTTTGTGGGGTAAAGTATTCTTGGTTGGCATTTATTTTCTTGGCGTTTGTTGAATATGTCCCTCCATTCTCTTCTTGCCCGCATCGTTTCTTCAGAGAAGTCCGATGTCATTCTGATTGGTTTTCCTTTATACGTTATTTGTTTCCTCCCCCTTGTCAGCTTCAATATTTTTTCCTTATCCTGTACTCGAGTGAGTTTTACTATCATATGCCTAGATGTACTTCTTCTAACATCATGGTAAACTGGAGTTCTTTTTGCTTCTTGTATGTCTATTTTCATACTTGGAAAGTTTTCTTCCATCACCTCCTTAAATATTTTCTCTGCTCCTTGGGCCCTCTCCTCTCCTTCTGGAATTCCTATAATTCTTAAATTTCCTTTCTTCATGGTGTCAGATAGTTCTTGAGTTGTTTTTTTCATTTTTTTCCCTTTGTGCTTCTATTTCCTTTTCCTTTTTGATTCTTTTATTATCTGAATCTTCGAGTTTGCTGACACGGTCTTCCATATGATCGATTCTGCTTTCACTGCTTTTCCCAGTCTTCTTTAGTTCTTCTATTAGACTCTTATTCTCCTTCTTTAGGGTCTCGATTTCATTCTTCAGATTGTTAATTATTTTTTTCATTTCATTTTTTTCCTTGAGTATCATGATTTTAAATTCTCTGAGAAGCAGAGCTCTTCCATGTCATTATTGTTGAGTTCTGATGCTTGATTTTCTTTTTGCAGTGTGTCCTTCCCCTGAGGACTTGCTTGGTTATTTGGATTTCTCTTTCTCCCTATTTGTCTTCTGATTTGTTGTAATTGTTGGGAAATTGTGGCACTGGTACTGGCAGGCATCTCTTTGGGGTACTCCTTCCTGAATGTCGAGGGCTGATGGTCTGATCAATTCCGGTCCTGCTAGGCCAAACCACCACTGGGTAGTGATGCTGTGGGTATGTTGTCTGTAGAGATCCTCTTCCTCTGTTTTAACTCCAAAGGTCCAGAAGGTGGTTGTGTGGTCCCCAGCTCCAACAGTGGTGTAGAGGCTGTGCTTTACCAGGGATCATGATGGTTGGTGGTCTCAGTGTCCGCTCTACTCAGTTCAGAGAACCCTAACACTGATAGCTCCCTGCAGGCTATCCTATCCAACCGGGGCTCACTTTTTCAGTTTCAGTGAGCAACAACAGTATTTTCTCCTATTGCACCCACGAGTGCTACAGCTCAGAGCCAGTACTGGCAGTGGTGATGGAGGTGGTGGTGTAGGCATGAGGCCTACTCCAGTGCGTGCTAGGATCAGGTCCGAAAACCCAAGGCCAGAGGCCGGGGGCTTAACTTGCTCTGTGAAGGCTAACCTCTTGGCATGGCACTCACGCTCTCTCTGCTGGGTTGGGTGATGTACGTTGTATCTTTCCCCTAGGATGCTCAGGAGTCTGCTTCCCCGGGGAGGCCTGGGGGCCTAGTCTGAGGTGGCGGCAGCGGAGCGGGGGTGGTAGATCAATCGGGATTCCTCTCGCTCCTTTGACACCCCTGTGCAGTCGCCTGGGAGTGTAACTTGGTCTCGGTGGCTAATCTCCTGTCCAGGAACTCACCCGGAATAAATGGAGTGCTGACGGTTCCTTGTGTCCGAGAATTTGCTTCTCCAGCTGGCCTGGGGGCTCAGCCATGCAATGGCGGCCATGTGTGGAGGCGGCCGATCAATCCGGGCTCCCCTCAGTTTCTGGGAACCCGTGAAGCACAAGCCTGGGGGTGTAACTCTCTCTCCAGGTGGCTTGGCTGCCGTCCGGGAACTCACCAGATATGGGATGGAGCTCGCGAGTGGGCATGGTTCCTTCCCCTACAGCACCCGAGAGTTCCCTTCCCCGTGCAAGCCTTAAAGGAACATTTTTAAATAAATTCCTCCTTTATAGTCAAGCAAGCTGAAATAATCTTTTAAAAATAAAATACTAACCAAAAGCTACTCCCTTTCCAAGTTGTAGGTTGCATGGAATAATGGAAAATATGAGACTATAAGTCACAAATACTCATTATATTAACATGGTCTTTCATGCAAACTTGAATAAACAAGAAACAAACTACAAGTCAATTTGGAAAGATGTGAAGTTCCTATTTCAGTAGATAAAATATGTATATTTTTGGAAAATCCTGGATAGCTGAACTTTTTTTTTAATCTAAGAGATTTCTTCTGAGATAAAAGGGTAGATAACAAAGATCAGGTCAAAAGTTTGCAAGAGAAGATACAGCAACTATTTAAAAAGGCAAAGCTCACAGTTGAAATATCATGGATTCTTGACAAAAAGCATTTGTTTTACAGCATTGTAATTGTTACCATTCACATGGAACAACTCCAGCTGCTTTCAAAAATCAACAAATGATAAGCAGAAGGAATATGGGAAGAAATAACATCATTTTTGTTATGTTCAACTGATAAACACCAGGGTGCATATATATTATGTTAAGCACAATTAAGCACAGAATTAACATCATTTGTAATGCAATAAGGCAGTTGAGACAAATGCAAAAAGGTTGCTAGCACACAGTTTTGATGATCTAAATTGACATTGCCTAGTTATATATTTACAAAAAAATACAGACAAAGGGTCAAACAATTAATTGTTTCTGGATGTATGTGCACTGGTTATGGCTAAAGGTCTAAAGCAATTTTCAACCTGATATTCATCAAGAGTGGTAAATCTTACCCTTCTGTGAACTATGCTTTTCACAGCATATCTAATTACCTAGAATGAATGAATCCAATAACAGTCCTATACTCTGCATTTTGTATCACGTGCATCATGGGAAAGAGATACATATTGTTCTTGATAATACACTGGAAACACAAATTTACAAAGGTAGTCAAAAAAAATTACTGGACATACTCAACATTTTAAATACTGAGCAAGCCCTTAAAATATGTCACTCATTCCCTCAATATTTACTGAGACCATACTCTTTGATCAGCAGGTACCCTCGTAAGTGTAAAAGGCAAACGGGCTATAAGGTTATCACAGTCTAGCAAGAGTGACAGATAAGTGTAGATGCAGTTTTAATACAATGAGAAACACAGTTAAAGTAGAGGGTCCTGCTGTAGAGTGGGAATAAGCATGGGAGAGAGTACCCAGAGACAAGTTATTTTACCTTATCTTGTGGGAGAAAGGAATCAAGAATAGCTTGTCAGAGGTGATGACCACATTGGGAACTTAAGAATGAATAATGGTTGATTTTCATAATAATCTCTATCAAGCCTCATAACATAACAACTATTCCCATTTTATAGATGAGGAAATGATATACTCTGATGCAGAGCTGACAACTGGCAGAACCAAGTCTGACTGACCCATGTAGAACATTTTCTGTTGCTTCTTAAGAATGAGAAAAATGTTCTGAATGTATCTTCAACTCGCACATTGTTTTTACTATTGTTTATCTTATCCAGCAATTCCAACACATTTCCTTCTTATAATTCTCACCAGTCAGCTAAGAGAATATAATTGCTGTTTTTTATTCCTGTCACATGTGCTCAGAAATTCTTATGAAAATCTAAGATAATTATAGTTACAATCGAGAAAAATACAAAAACCAAAAACTGTCACTGAGAAATGAAACTCTATTGAAAACTGCATAATCAATAAAACATTTCCTTTAACTTATCAAATAATATCAGATTTAAACAGGAGAGGAAGCAGTCGAAAGGCCCTCCGGCATAAAGACTTTTCTTTACCTCTCCTCATGATGGGACACAACAGGATTTTCTTGATCTTTTGCCTACGTGAATAAAAGAATTAGGGAATGGTTTTATTTTCTACCTATCAAATTCTCCACTTGAAAGAGATTATGTAAAAACTGGTAGGAAATACTTCTTCTATGTGTGTCTCTTACTACTTACACAGACTATTTCAGAGCCACGCCTCTATTACCCAAATGTGTAGATTTTTTCCTTCACTAAGTAATTCTGTAATACCAGCTCAGTTCCGAAAATTGAACTTAATTTTGACCACCATGCCAAAATGTACCAGGAGGTAGCATCAGATTCCACAGGTTAAAGGTTCAGTCCCACCAGACTGCTCCTCCAGCCCCACTTCAGATGCCAATCACAAGTCTAGATTATTATCTGTATTTCTGACTGTCAGCTCTAAGTTGGAGGGTCCCAAGACTCCACCTCAGGTTCAATAAATCTGCTAGAGCAATGCAGAGAACTAAGGAAAACAGCTTACTCACTGTTTGCTGCTTTCATTATGAAACATGATAAAAGATACAGAAGAACATTGGTGGTCGAGATAAGGGCAAGATAAGGAAGAGGACAGTTTCCACTCTCCCTCCCACTCCTGATACCTCCAAGCGTCCACAAACAAGCAGCTTTCTAAATCCCATGCTTTTAGGAATTTTATGGAAGCTTCATCACTTAGGGAGGATCATTAACTCCACTTCTAGTCCCTCTCCCCTCTCTGAAAAATGGGGGGTATGAAGCTGAAAATTCCAAGCTGCTAATTACGGGTTGATCTTTCTGGTGAACAGCCCCCATCCAGCTCATGATTCTGAAAATGTAAGTGCACTAACATAATGTCACTGACATCAAGTCATTAAACAGGAGATATCCTCAGCTTTATTCATTTAAAAGATGTTTACTGATTATTTGCTACATGCCAGGCAATGTTCTACCCAGGAAGGAATCAGTGTTGAGCCAGTCATAGAACCTGACCTTGCCATCAATACGCAAGATAAGCTGGCAATTATAAATGCATAGGATCCAGTCCATTCATTTTAAACACATGGAAAAGAGGATAAGAAAATAGTTTAGCAAACTCTCATTATGCAGCTTCTGCTTGTTTGTTTGTTTGTTTGTTTGTTTGTTTGTTTGTTTTTAAGTGGCTCCAGTCAGATTCCTGCTAAGTGCTGAAAACCTCTCACGCATTCTGACATCTCAGTTAATAATTAAGGTTAATGTTCAAATGATATCAGTTGGAGCACAGTATCCTGGCCCTTCTGTGCACCTGCACACCGTCTCACACATGGATCAAGACACCTGCAGACATCTCCACAGCCCTCATCACTGACAGGAGGGAAATGGCAGATGGCACTGTCAGCCCTGTTTGTAGGCCCCAAAAGAAAAGTCTCCCTAGAGCAGGATGAGTGCTTTTCCTGTACTCTCTGGCAATGCCAGGGCGCTTTACAGCAAAAGCCCCCACAGTAAGGTCATTATGCACTGTTGATGGAAATGTATAACCTTTTCTGGGAGACAATTTTGGAATGCCCTTTAAATTTGAAATATTCTTATTCTTTGATATACTTTTATCTTTCAGATATATTTGCAGAAGTCCAAGGATAGACAGACAGACAGACAGACAGATGGATGTTTCAAGAGTGTTCATGCTTATTCCTTATATAAAAGAAATACAGGAAACAATCTAAATGTCTATCAAGAAGTGATAGATTGAATGAACTATAGAATGTTGTGCAGCAATTAAAAGAGAAAGTGGATTTGACAAAATGTGAACATGGAATATATTCAAGAGTTATTAATATATTAAAAACTTGTAAAACAGCATGGGTAGTATGGCTATAAAAATATAGCTAATATCATAACCAATGATGAAAAACTGAAAGCTTTTTCTCTAAGATTAGTACAAGACAAAGAGTACAAGACAAATATGTCCACTTTCACTATTACTACTCAACATAGTATTGGAAGTTGTAATAAGAAACATAAAAAAGAAATCCAAATTGGAAAAGAAATAAAACTATCTCTATTTACAGATAGCATGATAACATACACAGAAAACACTAAAGACTCCACCAAAAAAAAAAAAAAAGCTATTTAAAACAATAAACCAATCCAGTGAAGTGGCAGGCTATAAAATCTGTATACAAGTATCTATTGTTTCTATATGCAAGCAACAAACTAAATGAGAAAGAAAACAATCCTATCAAAAAGAATAAATACCGGGCCTCCCTGGTGGCGCAGCGGTTAGGCGCTGCGCTGTGGAGCTGTCAGCAGCAGCGATGCGAGTTCGATGCCCGGCCGGGGAGAATCCCACATGGTGCGACAGACCTCTCCTGCCTCGCCCGCTGCTCCCCTCAGCAGTGTATTTCTGATCTGCCTGTTCTGCTCCCCACTCTGTCTCTGGTGAGCCCTCTCGCCGCCCCACACCTCTGGTCTGTACCCCAGCTTGTATGTATAAATAAATAAATCTTAAAAAAAAAAAAAGAATAAATACCTATGAATAAACCTAACAAAGACATTGTTAAAAGAAATAGAAGACACAAAGAAGTCCTTGTTCATAGATTGCAAGAATTAACATTGTTAAAATGATCATCCTATCTAAGTTTCAATAGCATTTTTCAAAGAAATAGAGCAAACAATACTGGAATTTATATGGAACCCAAAAAGACCTCAAATAGCCAGAACAATTCTGATAAAAAAAGAACAGAAGTATCTCACTCCTAGACTTCATACTTTATTACAAAGTTACAGCTATCAAAATAGTGTAGTTTGGAATAGGTCAATGGAAGAGAACTGAGGGTCCAGAAATAAGCCCACACTTATATGGACAAACGATCTACAACAAAGGAGCCAAGAGCAAACACTGGAGAAAGTCTATTCAACAACAGGTGTTAGAAAACCTGGACAGCTACATGCAGGAGAATGAAAGTAGATCACTATCTCACACCACACACAAAAATAAACTAAAAAATAGATTAATGATTTGCATGTAAGACCAGAAACCATAAATATGTAGAAGAAAATACAGGCAAACATTCTATGACATAGGATTCAGGGAACTCAACTACTATGGCAAGGGAAGCAAATTCAAAAATAAGCAAATGGGAGATGACAAAAAACTAAAAGGCATCTTCACAGGGAAAGAAACTATCATTAAAACAAAAAGACATCCTATTGAATGGGAGAAAATATTTGAACATCACACACCTGAAAAGGGGCTAAAAGCCAAAATCTGTAAAGAATTCATATAATTCAACAAGAACAAAAAACCTAAAATAACCCAATTTAAAAATGGGCAGAAAAGCTAAACACTTATCCAAGGAAGACCTATAAATGGCCAATAGGTATATGAAAAAATGCTCATCATCACCTAGAAATGCAAATGTTACTAGGAATAGGGCTGGGTTCTGCTGCCTGTCACTACCAAAAGCCGAGACAAGAACTGAATCTATAAGCACTTTTATTTTTCAGATCACTGGCCACTGGTCTGAGAGAACATAGGGCCATTCTGCCATCTCATCTCAAGCTGACCTTTATATAATGAGTTAAACAGTAACAGTCATAAGTGAGTCACTTCATCAGGACAGCACATCATCACTGAATCAGTTTATCAGGACAGCCCATCATAGCTGATTTTCTTGATATTTACCACATTCAGCCACCAGAGTTTGTTATCAGCTTCTTAGTTATTTTGACCCTCGCACATCCGATGGCATTAGTGTTCAGCACTCATTCAGGCATCACTGGGGCAGGAATCTCATTTTTAAAGCAAGAGTTTTAGTTTAAAGTAAACAGATCATTAGTCATATAGCATGTAAGTGCAGCCTATGCTCTGTGTATATATGCAGATTCCTATACTAGGTATGATGGCGTTCTCTTCCTCCCGAGCCCCCTACCACAAATGCGTAGTTGTCAAACTATAACTGACAGGGGGCTGACAGACTATAACTGACAGAGGAAGGGCAGGGCACCATACCTAGTAAAGAAATACACATAGCACAGGCTGCACATATACACTATATGACTGATGACTTGTTTTCTTTAAACTAAAACCACTGCTTGCTTTTAGCTGAGATTCCTGCCATGGTGATTCCCAAAGGAGGTGCCAGACAGTGATGCCATCACATGTACCAGGGTCAAGACAATCAGGAGGCTGGCAAGAACTTCTCTTCTCGGGGCTGAACATGACAAATACCAGGAACATCAACTATGACAACTGTTCCAACAGGCTGTATGCTTATGACTATTTCTATTGCATTTAACTCATTTTAAAAAGGCCAGCTCGAGATGAGAGGCAGAACAGTTTCTTCAGGGTGTTATACCCACCGTTCTCTCAGATCACTGCCCAGGAATATGAAAAATAAAAGTACTCATAGATTCAATTTCTGTCTCTGCTTACTGGCCTTTTTGTAATGACAGTCACCACAGAGAACCTGGCTTATTTCAGTAACATAATCAATGTTTAATATAATGGCTACAGATAATTTCTTTTATGTTATTATTTATGCAATGTGGTTGAATTTTTTCTTAAGGAGAATGCTCAACTAAGTTGATGTGATTTATAAACATTTTCTGAGAAAGATTTGATATTTTAAAGTTTTTATATTTATGAAAGTTCTTTGAAAAGTATAAAATCTTAAGTATAAGTTTATCTATTTGAAGTAATGATAAATAATATTACACATTATTTGAGATACTCTGAAAAGAGTCTGCAGGAAAAAAAGTAAGTAACATTAGGAACTGGAAAATAACACCATTTCTTAGTTTCTTGCAAGCATTCCTGAACTTTAATACAAATCTCCAGAGTGCTGGTCTGATTTCCTTTTTATGCATGTATCTCTTGCTTTATAGGTAATCTGTTAGAAATTTTTGCTCAAAGGCAAAAACTCTTCTAAGTAACACTAATTTTCATTACGGAAAATGCAAATATTGGAGTGTTTCTATGAATGGAAAAGAAAGTCACTAATATTGCTAATAAGCACTTAAAATGACATTGTAGAATTATAAACTATACATCATCAGAAAGTAAAGCTGAAACAAAAAATAACTTAGCTTGTTAATAAAGAGACCTCTCAATTATCTAGAACTTATAATTACTGATGCATTTAGGAGACATTTTTGTACAAAGTAATCATAATCTACTATAAATAAAATGTTTATATATAACTGAAAGAAGGTGAAATATGGGGGTCACTTCTTAGCCAAACAGAGTATCGAATTGAGATCAGAAAGTCATTGTGTAAGAATGAAGTACAGGATTAGAAAACTGAAGTTACCAAACATCTGGGCAAATTGCAGTCAGCCTCTGGCTCACTTGAAAGAGAAAAGTTTGGGGCCTCCCTGGTGGTGCAAGGAATTAAGTCTCAGCACTATGACATTATCAGCAGCCACTGCAGTACAAGTTCGAATTCCGGCCAGGAAGATTCCTCCATGGTGCAGCAGACCTCTCCTGTCTCGCCTGCTGCTCCCCTCAGCAGTGAATCTCAGTCAATCCACCTGTTCTGCTCCCCACTGTCTCTGGTGAATACTCACACCACCACCCCTTGCACCCCTGGCTTACACCCCAGCTTGGATGCATAAATCAGTAAATCTTTTTTAAAAAGAAAGAGAAAAGTTTGCTTGAATGACAAAATCAAGTGTTAACCCAATAGGGGCTTAACGGTCTAAGTGTTCTCTGCAAAATCATAGAATTCACATTTTATAAATTGAAGAATATAAAATTTAAGGGAATGTAAAATTTACCAATCTTCAGATTTGTCCACTTCAATGCACAGAAAAGTAAAGATATTACTTCATTCAACTCAAGCGATGATGAATTGCCAACTGGATGGTTGAGTCAATAAGAGGATATTAAAATGGAAATCTGCTGAAACTTAAGAAGGATAATACAAGATGATAGCTGTGAAACAGGAATATCTCCAGAATTTAAAATAAAATGTGTGCACATATTCCTAAACCTTCTCACATGAAATTTATAAATTGGTGCTCTTAAATCAAGCTTGGCAAGAGGGTTCTTTTTTTTTTTTTTAAAGATTTATTTTTTATTTATACATACAAGTTGGGGTACAGGCCAGAGGCGTGGGGCGGCGAGAGGGTTCACCAGAGACAGAGCGGGGAGCAGAACAGGCAGATCGGAAATACACTGCTGAGGGGAGCAGCGGGCGAGGCAGGAGAGGTCTGCCGCACCATGTGGGATTCTCCCCGGCCGGGCGTCGAACTCGCGTCGCCGCTGCCAACAGCTCCACAGCGCAGCGCTTAACCGCTGCGACACCGGGGAGGCCCAGCAAGAGGGTTCTAAGAAAACTTGGAGAGCTTATATGTGACTCTGAAGCTTGAGGATCCTGAGTACTAGAACCAGATTCTCATCTGAGAAACTAAAGTAGGGAGAGAATGAACAGTGTCTTGAGGCTGATGGGAAAGCAAAAGGAAAATATTTGTCAACAGACAGACCAAAATTCCAGAATTTTCAGGGCAAAATATGCAGGGTGTTTCCAGGAGACCAAATGCAGCCCATGTTCATGAAAGCAAGGATCTTTCTCTGCAAGTTCTTGGAAGGATTAACAGACCTCAGAAAAGATATGCTAAAGGCATCATCAGATCCCAAGTGGATGGAAAAAGGACAATGCATCAGTAAAGAGGAGGTGCACCCACATCCATATCTAGGAATCCACATGAGAGATCCCTTGTGGTGGAGACTCTTACGATAAAAAGGAATTTAAATACTGACTAGAGACTTGATTATATTAATAAATAAGTAATTTTAGCTATGATGAATCATGGCTATATGTATTTTTAAAAGAAATCCTTCACTATTGGAGAATTATGCATAAATATTTATAAAGTAAATGCTGCATATGGGATTGGGTTCAAAAGAATGAGGGGTCAGGAGGTAGGGAAAACAAGTTTGGCAAATGATAATGACTGAAGTGAAGGGAAAAGACAGATGGCAGATTATGAAAGTATTCTACCTCTGTAAATCATTAAAATTTTCCAAAATGAGGGGCCTCCCTGGTGGTACAAGTTGTTAAGTCTCAGCACTATGAAGCTATCAGCAGCCACTACAGTATGAGTTTGATCGCCAACCAGGGAGCTGACCCACATGGTGCAGCAGACCTCTCCTGTCTCGCCTGTGACTCCCCTCAGAGTGCATTTCAGTCAATTCGCCTGTTCTGCTCCCCACTCTGTCTCTGGTGAATCCTCTCTCCCCCTGCACCTCCGGCCTACACTCCAGCTCTTGTATGCATAAACACATAAATCTTTTAAAAACTTTTCCAAAATGAAACTTAGAAGTGCAAGCCTTCTATCTTGCTAAAAATGCAAAACAATATGTAGATTACCACACCATTTAAGAATGGACAGGAAATAAGAATATACATAATTTGTCGAATTTTGAAGAAAAAGAAAGCAAATACTGTAAGGCTTATCATAATTAAAATACGCATTTTTATGTTTTCCCTCCAAGAGAAAAGGAAGAATTGGATAATAAAGATAGGAGAAGTAGTAAGATATTACTGATGATACCGTTCAACATAGCTATGACTTTAGAATTGTGTAAAAATGTTATATAATTACAAAATCAATTACAGTTAAAAAGCAAACCTCACATTAAAAAACAAAGTAAAATGAATGAACATAAGTGTACATCAAATTGGTCAAAAAACCAGATAGAGAACGACTTATTCCAATTTGCTTTGAAAAAAAGTAGTATGTTTTTTCATCCTAAGTGGGATATAGCCTTAGGACAAAAAGTATTGTAAATAAGCTTTTAACTTCACCCAATAGACTTATTATTAGGAGACTATTGGTACTGCAGCTTTGGAAAAAAATGTGTATGTTGTAGGACAAAATAAATTATAAAATGCTAATTAGAAAGTAAGATTTACAATAGAAAAGAGGTACAATTCTAAAATCAAAGGATTTAAGAAAATTATTAAATCTGGGTAAGAAATATTGCCATAAGTTCACGATTAAGATACTTGCTCTTCTGTCTTAGATCATGATAGTGGTAGTGTTGCTGAAAGCTTAAGGAAATGATGTCTGGTGACTCAGGACATAATTCAAGTCTCTTCAAAGTAAAAACGATGAGATACACTTAGATAAAGGAAAAAGAAAACAGATTCAAGGGAAGTTGAGGGGAGGAGAAAGGGAAATGGGAGAGAGAGAAGTACAGAAGCATAAAAGGAAAAAAGAACAAGGAAGAACAGAGATACCTTCTGTGTCAGTCTTCTATGAGACTGTATGCCCTACAAGCCTCTGGGGAATTCTTAGCACAGCAATGAGAACAGAGGACCTACTAGGTGCTTCAAATCAACTCACTGATAAGTACATTGCAGAAAAAGGACTCTACTTTCATCTCCTGTGACTTCATTTATGGCTCCCAATTAGTCCACAATCATTAAATACCCACTGGATTTTAGTATTAAAAAAAAATCAAGAATAAAGACTGACAGGGCCTCCCTAGTGGCGCAGGGGTTGAGCGCTGCACTGTGGAGCTGTTGGCAGCGCGCAATGCAAGTTTGAAGCCCAGCCCGGGAGAATTCCACATGGTGCGGCAGACCTCTCCTGCCTCGCCCGCTGCTCCCCTCAGCAGTGGATTTCTGATCTGCCTGTTCTGCTCCCCGCTCTGTCTCTGGTGAACCCTCTCACCGCCCCACGCCTCTGGCCTGTACCCCAGCTTGTATGTATAAATAATAAATAAATCTTTAAAAAAAAAAAAAAGAATAAAGACTGACAGAAGAACTTCAAGTTAGTGTGTACTAATGCTTGGTTTTAGCTAAAAACCAGAGACCTTGTATTGTAAAGCCACAAGATACTATTGCAGGCAGAAGTAAGTCCCAGGGACTACAGAGCCTAAAGCAGCATGTATGCACAGCAAACTTGCAAGGAACTCAAAAGCAGAAACTTAAAGGATACCCAGCACCCAACTAGGGAGGACAAGTGATAATGAAAACACTGATGCCAAGGTTTTCAAAAGTAAAGAAAATAAATGAATCTAAATAAATCAAGTTAAAAAAGGATAAAGACATATGTGAACATAAATTTGGAAGCAAATTTAACATAGAAAAACAGCAAAGGAGTCAAATGAACACAGTTAAAGAATCTGGAGGAAGACTGACTAGAATACTTCTTAGCAGAGTTTGAAGGAAAAGAATAGGTGGGAAAAAAGACAACAGAACTTCTCCATCCTGTGAATCCTATGGAGGAGAAACAAAATACCACTCTGAAAAACTGGGAATGACAACCGAAAGATTTCACTTTGGAATTAATAACTTGCAAGATGATAAAGGAACAAAGTGGTACTCAGTTTCTGTGGCGCTTACTGTGACATCATATTTGCAAATATTTGCAAACATCATTTTGATGTAATCAATTTGATGTATAGGGGAGACTCACCTTCCAAGTGATCTCAGTATCTATGAGTTTTGGACACAAGCCAAGATTACCCATCTGCTCGATAGATAATTTAGTACATGCTCCAACAGAGGCAATCTAGTACCTTCCTAGAGTCAGAAACACCATTACCTAAAGACAAAGCCAGAAAAGGATGTTTGACATAGCAAACGACATGGAGGGTACAGAAATAAATGAAGGTTGTTTTGACTCAAATAATCAAGAGGGGCTCATGGTATAGACTCCAAGTCAAATTTTTGACTGAAGATGCTGAAGCACACCAAAGAAAACTTGGAAGAAACTACTAAATTGGTCAGAAAGCTTCAGGAAACCCAGAGCCTCTGAACATAAGGCCTCCTCTCAGTATTGTCTGTATTCGAGAATCTAATTACAAGAAGATCCATCTTGCAGAACACCTGACTTATAATCTTGAAGATTTATACATCAATTCCAGGGGTTAACTGTAGGAATATATGGTCTTAAAAAAAAGTGATGGGAATTTCTATTCTTTCATTACTTACAACTATGAATATTTAACAGAAGATTTTGAAGCACTGAAAAGATTGAATTTGCTAACTAGAGATATAATGATATTTAAAACTAGTTGAGGTTCACTATAAATGCACATTTTTTTCACTCTGAGAAAAGACTTAGAAGAAATAAAAATTTTCAACTGTATTTTTAATTGAAGTATGAAACAACAGAATTCAGTGTTCCAGAAATTGGGCATGTAATAATGCTGAATCTTAGACTACGAAAAAATTATGTGTATGTGTGTGTGTTTCATACATTTGAAAAAGTCAAGAAGCAATGACATCCTTGTAACAACCAAAGCAAATATTTGTTTCTATATATTATTCCTTATAAGTTTTCACATTTTATTCCTTATAAGGAAAAATATTAGTCACCTTGAAAACTAACAGATTTCACGTCTCAAGCAGGAAGCATGCAAAGTGGAATATCTTAAGCTAGAAGGAAGATTCAAATATCAATGGAGTCATCTCAGAAGTATATAGTTTAAAAACTGCTTTATATATTAAATTTGGGGAAATTTTAGTTCTAAATTTTTATAAAGAATAACATGTGAAATTAATTGTAGAAATAAAAACAAAGGGCCTCGCTGGTGGCTCAACGGGTTGAGTCTCAGCACTATGAAGCTACCAGCAGCCACTGCAGCACCAGTTCAATCCTCGGCCAAAGAGCTTCCACATGGCGCAGCAGACCTCTCCTGTCTCGCCCACTGCTCCCCTCAGCAGTGTATTTCATTAGATCTGCCTGTTCTGCTCCCTCCTCTCTCTGGTGAATCCCCTCACCACCCCACATCTCTGGCCTACACCCCAGTTCTTGTACGCATAAATAAATAAATCTTTAAAAAAAAAAAAGAAATAAAAACATGGGAAAAGATGGGAAAAAAAGATGGGAAAGCTCATTTTATAATAATCACTAGAGGTGATTATTAAGTTAACTTCTTATTCTGAACGTTGGTAGTAAAACAAAGAGAAAACTCCCCTGACTTTTTGGAAACAAGAAAAACTCTTACCAGTTAATACCAGTTAATAAATATAAGAAATATAAGACAATGATTAAAATGGGAACTCCTCAATCTGTGACATACCAAAAAATAACTGACACAGAAATGATAGTAAACTCTTTTGGTGAAATGATTTTAGGTGACAAGATACTTGCACAGAATCGTACAAATTGCTATTTGATCACTGGAAATGAAAAAATATCACCTTTATAATGGTGAGATGTTACCATCACTGCCTTAATCAAATGACAAGACTTAGCATCAATTAACCTCTTCTTCCTCTTCAACCTGAGGAGTTAAGATATGAATTGCTCAGCATCATATATGAACTATAATTGCACAGAAAGTTCATCCAAAATTAAATGGACTCTATGGAACTAACCTCGGGTTTATAGCAAGTTCTGATAAGATAGCAGAAGTAAGCATTTTATCAGACAACTGGTTTACTCTCTTCAAAAAATCCATGTCAAGGAAATTGAGAGGGGACTACTCTCTGATTAAAAAAGATAAAAGAGATGTTAAAATCAAATATAATGCATAGAACTTGATTAGGATCTAGGGCAGAATAAAGTAACTTTGGGGATAATTGCGTAAGTTAAAGAGAAATTGAAATTTATATTGGAATTTAGATTTGTTTAGGTTTGGCAACCGTACTAACATTGTGTAAGAAAACATTTTTAGACTCAAGAGTGATGCTGAAATCTTCAGGAGTGAAGTGTCATGATGTATCTTATTTTTAGATTAGAAAAGAAAAGCACATGGTAAAATGTTAAGCATTATTGAATCTAAGTGGTGGGTATTTAGTACAGTTCCCACTGTACTATTTTTTTTCAATTCAATTGTCAAGTAGCCCAAAATACAATAGTCTTTTATTGAACTCTCTACTCAGCTCCTCCCCTGCTTCTGATCCTGACCTAGTTTGAGACAAACTAATTCTTTAGCAATGAAACATGTACATATTGTAATGGTGATGTATATTAATATATATATTTTAATATAGGAAGGCCAGATGTTAAAATATCTTTTGATAACCATAGAAAAATTTTGATATACAACATTTCCTCATTCAATCTCAAAAGGAGGTGATTAAAAAGGAAAAAAAGTAATAATTACAACTGCATGAATCAAGCACTGTAGAAAGAGAGGATGGTGCAGTGAGAGGAACATGGACTGCAGAGCAGGGCAGACTTGGTTTCAAACTCTGTCTATGGAAAGTGGCCTTGGGCCAATTCTCAGTGTCTCTGACTCAGTTCTCATTCCTGTAAGTACAACTCTCCTCTTTTAGTTCTGTCCTGTATGGTGCTAGTTTGTTACAGGCTGTTTGTCTCTGAAATAGTTTTATATTTTCAAGAGAAGAATGCATTTTAAGAGAATGTATGTAATACTCCACTGATCAGTAAAATTAATATATATTTTTCTTATGACCCATCAATCAGCACACAGAGTAAGCACTATCATATGCTCCCAGCCAATTTATTTGCTTACTCTGACATGCTCTTCCTTTTTACCATTATTTTGTGTTTTACTGAATAGTGGCTGAAGAATGGATAGCAACTTGATAGTGTTGCAGAGGCTGCAAGACAACAGGCAGAATTTTACAAGAGAAGTTAAAATGTACATTTTATGGTAAGCAAGCACTTTCAAAAAACTAATGGGGGTAACTAATGGTAAAGTTCAGCAGTAAATCAGGAGTTGGGGGAAGTCTTTTGAGACATAAAGTCAACTTAAATAGCCCTGAAGAAAATGACCAACAATGGTTTGCATCGTAATCCACAAAAATTTTGCCTGGAGATATGCCACAACTTCTGATTTGAAAAGCAGCAAGTGGTGATTGCCAGTACAGGATACTGGGGAAAAATAACATTCTTATGGCCTTTTGCTGTACAAATACCACTTAGTTCAGAACGAGTTATTCTTTCCATGACAAGTGGAATCACCCTGTGCTAAATGGGATCTGTCTGTAATAAGTTCCTATAGTGCTGTGTTGTGTGGATTAAATGAGATAGGCTGTAAAAATACCCAACCTGAGGCTTCCCTGGTAGTGCAGAGGTTAGTCTCAGTGCTATCAAGCTATCACCAGCCACTGCAGCATGAGTTCGATCCCCACCCAGGGAGCTAATCTGCATGGCGCAGCAGACCTCTCCTGTCTCATCTGCTGCTCCCCTCAGCAGTGCATTTTAGTAGATCCGGCTTTTCTGTTCTCCACCCTGTCTCTGATGAATCTTCTCACCCCACCCACCCCACCCCCACCCCACCCCCGCACCTCTGACCCACACCCCAATTCCTGTATGCATAAATAAATAAAATTAAATTTAAAAAAAAAACTTAATGTCTGGCACATTGTAGATTCTCAACAAAACTCTCCTTTCTCTGTTATAATTTTGCAAAGAGTATGGCAGGAAACAAAGAGATCTAAATCAATCTAAAGGATTCAAATGATACAAGATAAATATTGAAGAATAAGTTGGAGTTTACCAAGTTAAGAAGCTGGGTGACTGCATTCATTACAGAGTTAGGGATGGAATGTGAGAGAGAGTACTCTGTATACTGAGGTAACTGAGTCCCACGGCTGGACAAAGTGTGCAGTGAGAAATGAGACAGGGAAAACAGATTTGGTTAAGATCCTAAGATGCAGTTTAATAATTTTGGTCAAGATGGTAAAAGGCAAAACATTTTTATAGCACATAAATTTTTAAAACATATTGCCTGTTGACTGACTATAATCACTCCTACTAAGAACTGAACAGAGATCAAGAAAAGGGAGTGGTGGGTAGGGGTAATCAAACTGGGACAACTATATATTGGTTTCCTGTGGCTACAATAGGAAATCATTAAAGACTGGATTCTTTAAACTAGAGAAACTTGCTTTTTCATGTTCTGCAGAGCAAAAGCTGAAACCAGAGTCCAGCAGGGTTAGTTCTTTCTCAAGATTTTGTGAGAAAATCAGTTCTACCATCTAATCTAGCTTCTAGTGGCTCCAGGTAAACCCTGGTGTTCCTTGCTTTGTATGTGAATTACTCCAGCCCTGCCTCTGTCTTCACAATAACTTTCCTCTGCTATGTCTCCTCTTCTCCTTTCTTACAAGGACACTTGTCATTGGTTTTAGGGTCCACCCAAATCTAGGATGATTTCATCCCAACAATCTTAACTAACAAAGACCCTTTTCCCAAATAAGTTCACCTTCACAAGTTCTGGGTAGACATACCTTTTGGAGAGACAGCACTCAATCCACTACAAGTCTGTTGACGCTCTCCCTTCCCATTCTCCCCAAAGGACTGAGAAGATCAGTAGGAAAGTGAGGATCTTTCCTCAAATAATCCTGTTAAAACTCTTAACAAAGCAACTAGAAGGCTCATAGTGACACCAGGAAAATGAGGCCTTTTAAATTTAGGCAAAGGCAGTGCCCCAATTGCTTACCAGTTACTATATTGGTTCTGCACCCACAAACACATATGTAAGACTACTCAGGTTTAGGGAATTACAACAATGGGATTTATTAACAAACAGGGAAAAGCAAAGAATTACTGAAGTCAACATATGGCCCTTTGCCTTACTTAAAGCAATGTCCAGTCCTGTAAGTCCCAGAAAAGTAACAAAAGTGGCATCTTCCCGCCACTGCTGTTGTGGAGCTCCTCTTCCAAACAATAGACCGCATTTCCAAAATGGCGTCTTCCTGCTTCTGCAGACACACAACAATCAGACTGTAGGCCAGGTTCCAACTCACGAGGATGACACAGAACACAACTGGAGATGCTCTCGGAACTGCCATGGTACCCCAGCACAGCACCAGGCCAACAACACTGCAAACAGCAACTACAGCGGCCAGACGGCCCAACAGACTGCACTCATGCATTTTAGGAAGGTGCCGGCTTTGGGCCTCTGCCTTCTTCCTTCAGCTGCAGTAAAGACAAAACTGGGAGCAGTTTCCTTCGCTCGGCTACTTGCAAAGCCTCCAAAGTCACTAAAGATTCCAAAAACGCTCAATCCGAAACTCTATATCCCTGCAGCTCAAAAACTTATGGCGTCTGATTTCCAAACTCCCAATCTTGGCGGCTACATTTCTGCCGCTGATTCCTCTATTCCTACATCATGACGACTACCTTCCCCTTCTCCTTCAGTTCCTTTTATTTCTCATCAGACTCTCCACCCCAAACTGCAAACTTAGCATTTTCCCTGGGGCTATTCATTCCATCAGCAAACCCCCTCCAGGGGGTACCACCTTTACTGGACTTTGGACTCAGCCCGTTACAATAGGACACAACAAAAGGTATGGAACGATCTTGGCAATGGGTACGTAAGCCCTGTCCAATCCCATCTCTACAGCTAAGACTGCCTCCATAAAATGACTTTTCTCTCTCCAAATTTATTTCACCCCAAAGCTAAACCCACAGATGTAAACAAGTTACAGGAAAATTATCTTCAGCCTATACATAAGGTTTCTAATGTCACTCATTTATTTTTTTACTGAAGGAATTTTCTACACAAAATTCTCAGACCTGAAACTGGAGGCAGCTGTTTAAATGAGTCTGTGAGTTATAGTCTTGAGTCTATTATTGTGACAGCACTTCTATGATAGCATCAGACATAGTTTTCTAGATATAACTTTATTTAATAGGTCACCTCTGCTGGATGACTTTCTCTCATTTGAAATGAATTCTGTAACATAAGAGCCATGAAATTACAGAATTCCTCAGAGAAAGAATCATTTTCCTTAAAGGAAAACACATTTTCCAACAAGTTTGACTATATCTCACAACCTAAGTTTATTATGAACTAGACTGAACTAAGAAGTGGGCTATGAGTTTACCACCAAGAGACAACGACAAATGTCCCTGAGAGCTATAGTAGAATATTCATCAGCTGCCATTTATTATGGCCTTGATACTATATTCCCCTATTAAGTCTGCCTACGGTCACTTGATGGCTTTCTGAGGTTACATCAAGTACAGAGGATTACTTTTTTAAAGACTAATTAAATACAAAGTCCTCAACCTTCCACCAATTCTTTTTAAAACTTCCTACACTGAATAAAGGGTTTTGGCATCAACACCAAGAAAACCAGTGTTGAAGATTTATTTTAGTGAAATTGTTTTGTTACAGGGCAACCCCGATACACAATGGGGTGCCTGACTGTGGATTCTCACTCGTGCACTTAAAAAGGACTTATAATAAGAACAATTGCAGGCACTCACAAAAAGGTTAATAAAAGGGTTTACTTACAAAAAGAAGGGAAATAAAAAAATGAATAACTCGGGGACAAAAGAGAAAGTGAGGGAGAGAGATAAATCTCCAAATACGTCCTACCAGATCTGAAGAGCTGGAAATCCCAATGCACGCTGTAGCCTGGCAAGAAGCAAGAGACCCCCAATGTCAAAAGTCCTCGTTATATAGCCAACATGTCTGCTTAACTCCACCCCTCAGTTTCCAATAATCCTCTCTTCTGGATGATGATGGAATTCTGGGATTCATAGCCCTAGGGGTCTTGGATCTCTCTGGCTTGAGGTGGGAGTCCAAAAACCTTCCTGTGGAGTTTGCTGCAGACGTCCTTTTTTCCCCCCAACAGTTTGACCTCTGTTCCACCTGATTTCATTCTTTTTGATGTATATTTTAAAGTTGAATACTTCTGTACTATTTATTATGAAAAGCAGTAATCATTTGATCCCTCTGATCTCTTTAATAGAGCAACCATTTGCATCTACCTTGGCTTTTTACCCTCTTAGCATTTAACCCTTTACCTCCAAATAATGTATCTGTAAGGTTACTTAATAATTTTTTTTAGTTTTAGACATTACTTATTCAATTTCCTCTGTAAAACACGAGAATTTAGTCCCTTTCACTCTTATTTGTCCCCTTTCTTTCATCCATCCAGTGGAGGTAAAAACATAATTTTAACCACATAAATATTCAGTATTTGCATTAATATGACTATATAAACACTAGCTACACCTGAGCCATGATGTCTTTTCCTTTTTATGTAACTTTTCACTTAACCTACATTCAGTAACTATCCCTTTTTAATTACCTGGATTTTTATCTATCTATCTATCTATCTATCTATCTATCTATCTATCTATCAGACTTTCTCTGGCAGAAGTCTCTTTTTTTAAATATAATAGATATTTATTTTTGTTATTCGTATCTTTTACATTATTGTGTGTTCCCCATAAGTTACCCACCACCTGTTCACCCGTGGAGCCATCACCAAAGTCCTCCGTGCTCCCCTCTTCCCCCCTCTTCAGCCCTCCCCCTCCCCTCCTTCCCTGCTGAATGTCGCTTTCTTATTTGGCTCCCCTATATTCCTGTTATAAGTGAAACCATTCGATAATTTTCTCTTTCTTTCTGGTTTATTTCACTGATCATGATCCCCTCTAGGTCCATCCATGTTGCTGCGAATTGCATGTGTTTGTCTTTTTTGAATGCTGAATAGTATTCCATTGTGTATATGTACCACATCTTCTTGATCCAGTCATCCATTTTTGGGCATTTGGGTTGTTTCCATACCTTAGCTATTGTAAACAGTGCTGCAATAAACATGCGGGTGCATGTATCCTTTCGGATTAGTGTTTTTGTGTCTTTTGGGTATATTCCCAGTAGTGGTATTGCTGGGTCATATGGAAGTTCCATTTCTAGCAGTTTGAGGAAACGCCATACAGCTTTCCATAGTGGTTGGA
>PVIJ01011471.1:0-54483 GCA_004024925.1 Scalopus aquaticus
AAAAAAATGAAGCTAGACTACTACCTCACACCCTGCACAAAAGTCAACTCAAAATGGATAAAAGACCTGGATATAAGACCTGAAACCATAAAATGTATAGAGGAAAATATGGGCAAAACTCTACACAACATATATCACAGCAAAATCTTGAAAGGCACATTCCTCAAAGTGAAGGAAGTAAGACAAGATAAATAGATGGGATTACATCAAAATAAAAAGCTTCGGTACAGCAAAAGAGACATTAACCAAAACTAACAGACACCCTACCAACTGGGAAAAGATCTTTGCACACAATACATCTGATAAAGGACTGATAACAAAAATTTACAAGGAACTCACTCAACTCAACAAAAACAAAGCCAATAACCCAATCAAAAAATGAGCAGAAGAGCTCATAAGGCACTTCTCCAAAGAAGAAAAGCAAATGGCCAACAGATACATGAAAAAATACTCAACATCACTTATAATTAAGGAAATGCAAATCAAAACCACTATGAGATACCACCTCACACCTGTGAGGATGGCACACATTAAAAATACAGGCAACAACAAATGCTGGAAAGGATGTGGAGAAAAAGGAACTCTTCTACACTGCTGGTGGGAATGAACTGGTCCAACCACTATGGAAAGCTGTATGGAAATTCCTCAAACTGCTAAACATGGAGCTTCCATACGACCCAGCAATCCCACTTTTGGGAATTTACCCAAAGGACACAAAAACACTAATCCGAAAGGATACATGCACCCATATGTTCATTGCGGCACTGTTCACAATAGCAAAGGTATGGAAGCAGCCCAGATATCCAAAAATAGATGGTTGGATCAAGAAGATGTGGTACATATACACAATGGAATACTATTCAGCATTCACAGAAGATAAACACATGCAATTTGCAGCGACATGGGTGGAATTAGAGGGGATCATACTCAGTGAAATAAGCCAGAAAGAGAAAAATATCGAATGGTTTCACTTATAACAGGACTATAAGGAAACCAAATAGGAGAGAGACAATCAGTGAGGGGGAGGGGCAGGGAGAGGTTGGGGGAGGAGGGAAGGAAAAGGACACAAAATGGAATAGAAAAGAACACAAGGGACCATGGAGATGGATCACGGGTGAATTGGTGGTGGGCTACCCAAGGGGAATACAAAATGTAAAAGACATAAATAAAAATAAAAATATATATTAAAAAAAACAAAAAAAAACACAAAGATTAACAAAGATTTTTAAGCTGACACGTTCAAATTCTCTAATTCCCAGTACAATTAGACTTTCAACCCATCTGAGAGGAGAAATCAAACATTGTACAAAAACGAACAACGATGTAAAAATATATAAATAAAAATTTTTAAAAAGAAACCACAATCTTTCATTACATCCTGTGGCTATTATCAGCATGGTAATTCTCTAGTTATAATAATATGCTGCACTATTCAAAACTGAAAAATCACTATATGCATATCAGAGGAGGAAAAGAACGAATGTGCCACCTTAGATTCAAATACCCAAGTGATAAAAGCTAAACTGTATATTCAATAAAGGAAATGACTACAAAATGTTTATAGAAAAAAAAAGCAATATTTTTTCTCTGTCTCTACCAAATTCAACTCTGGAAAGGGAAGAAATTTAATAATAAATACAAAATAATTATACAAGTAAATAATAATCAGAGAAATAATTCAACAAGAATATATAACTTCTAAATAACAAAATCAACTCCAATCAAATTTCCAAATGGAACTTTGCAAATTTAAAAGGGATGTTAATGCTTGTTTTGTGTAATCAATAGTGAAATACATAACGAATCTACAAATATCAAAGCATGTGATGATGACACAGAAGTAGACAAGCAGATTAATGGAAAGGAATAAAAAAACACAGGAACAGAAAAAAACCCAAACTTAAAACTACATAAGGAAATCATTTAAATTATGAAACTAGAATTTTATTGTATATGACGTAGAGAACCTAAGGAATAGAGAAGTGAAGGTATCAAGAGCTGTGGAGGGATTTTACCCGACTTGGAAACTAACCAATAAGTCTCTCATAGTTTCATGCCTGCTGGTAGAAGACATTCAAGTCTTGTGTTCATGACAAAGGAAAGTTTATTACTAACCATAGCCTGAGTATCATTACTTTTACACTGGTTTCTTCAGCCTTAATTCCCGCAAGGCAATGTAACGAGAGCCAGGTGCATGTATCAAGTTTATGTGCAGTAAATCTTGGTGCAGAAGAGGTGCTCCAAAATTAGGAAACCCTATTTTATAACAGGGTAAAAGCAAGTATGCCCAGCATTTTCTCCAGAAGGAGATAATATATTTATATACTTCTCAGTAGTATGCTTCTCTTTGTCCAGAAAGGAAATAATATAACTTCCAAGACTGTATTTTACCAGAATCCTTGGAAAGATAATCCAGAATAAAAGGCTCTCATTGCCTGTGTTTACAAGACTTGCAAAAATACAAGAGACAATGGAGAATTGTCTCAGTAGAGAAGAGGAAAATAACATTTTAAAGCAATTAGTATAGTCCAGGTGCAGTAAGAGGTGCCTTGCACACACTGTTTTATTAAATCTTCACATCCTATGAAGAATGCATTCATTATAATGCTCATTTAATAGGCTCTCATCCAAATCTGTGATCCAAGATTTCAACTTCCTAAGTCACCTAAGTGATACAGTCAGGATTCGAACTCAGATTTATCTCACCCTGAATGCCTTCTACTCTAAGTTGAGATTTAATTTCAGAAAGAAGAGCCTTTTTGAGAAAAATACATTACCATATTTTCAGTGAAAAAGTGAACTAAGTTTAATGAAAAATGTAAAGATTGTTCACTGAGGGATAGACAACTTTTTAGTTTATAAAGGAAATAAAAAGTTTGCTAACAAAATTCAGCTGGTGTTTTTAGAAGTTTCCACAACAGAGAGAGGTTGAAGCTGAATGATTTGGGCAGGCTCACTGTCTGACACGGAGCAGCAGGGGGCTGTCTCTTGGAAATCACCAGGCACTCAGTACCTTGGACATCTCCCCAAAATGCTATATTGCACTGTATGCCACTGTACACACTGACACTGTCCAAGAGAGTGAAAAATCCTATTCCTTTTCTTTCTTGCACCAAAAAACAAATACATTACTATCACCATCTGAAATGATGTTTTCTAGATCCTAAATGATGCCTTTCAAATGCTTCTTAAATCACTCTAAAATCTGGGTGAAGAACAACTGTCTAGAGATATGTCACCATACTGAAGATATCAAGTCTTCCCTCTCGGTTAAATCTTCTTAATTCACATCATTCCTGATTTTTCTCCAGAGGACTTATCACCAACACATTACATTTTATAGTTGGTAGCTTGTATGTCTCCCACAATTAGAATGTAAGCTACATAAAGGCTGACATTTCCATCATTTTCCCCCAAAATTAGAAAAGATATATCATTGGAAACTCGATGACTGTAGTTTGAATGAGGAGACATGGATGGATGGATCTTATACAGCTCTTTAGATGTTAAATAATTATTTATTTAGTCTGCAATCATATTCCTCACATTACAAGTAACTTTATACACCCCCCCAAGAGGTTTTGCTGATTTAAAAGCTCATAGTTAAATTTACAACTTGTTTATATTTGTTTTGTGAATTTCCACTAATTATAATTTTATTGAAGCAATACATACATCATTTTAAAAATCTGACTATGTTAAAGTGGAGACACATACATGAGGTGGCTGTTAATTTTTCATAAAATAAAAGCATTGTCTTTTTTGTTGTTCTTGAATCTGTTTCAGATTCCAAAAATGAAAATGTGAAGAACACTTCATAGCTCCCAAATTGCAATATGTGTGTGTGTGTGTGTGTGTGTGTGTGTGTGTGTGTGTGTGTGTGTCTAAGTAAAATCCCTCTGGTTGTTTTAATATTAATTGTCTGCACGCACTACAATTCTTGGAACTCCTCTTGGGACTGACCTAGCTCTCTCAAGGTGTTGGTCTGCTGGTGAAAAAGGACACGTCTTTTAGATCAGACTTTATATAGTGGAAATAATCACCAACAGATGGTGATAATCTGTTACCAGTCTAATAGAGATCCCTGAAGATATGCTGGGAAATGAAGTTTTCAGTGAAAGACACTTGCTACTAAAGTACAAAGTGAATAAACAGAACATCCGGTACAGCTGCAGGGGAAGCTGCTTCTGATTAGAGAGGACGACTATCCAGGCGGTTAAAGTTCCAGTGGCAGAAATCACTCGACATCAATTTCTGCATCTACTCTTGACTTTTAGCCTTGCTGACGATTCAGCCACTCATCCACTGTTTCCTGAGGTGTGGATGTGCTCAGTGACAGCTGGTGGGTCAAGGAGCCGAACCCATGCGGACACGTACACCTTGGCCTGTCTGGGGGAACTGTGCTCTTTACTTGTGGGCTTTAGACAGGGAGCAAGGGCCACGACTACTCGGGATTTATTCCTTTGCTCCCCTTATTGTAGGATTTATAACCTGGACGTTATTAAGACATAGGGGATTTTTATAAGAGGCTTTTTATTTTTGTGGTTTCTTCTTTGTGCATTTAGTCAACTACTGCCTGTTATGGACAACAGTAAATGTCACTTAATTGAAAACATCAAGAACTAAGAATGATGTGTATAAACTTGCTACTATAAACAGAGTCCATCAGTATCAGCAGCATCTGCAAACTCATTAAAAATGCAGACTTTTAGCCCAACCCCAGACTAACAGAATTAGAATCTGCATTTTTTCCAAATTACCAGGTCATATGTAGGCTACATTCAAATTTGAGCAGCTTTCTTCTGACTGGAATATCTTCAATGGGTCAAACAATAAAGTTAAAATATGCCTGGCCTAAAATACCAGGTTTGTATATGAAAGGGTAGACTGAAATACACCACTATGACGTGCCGAGGTGCTATTCCCCAGAACTGATCCTTGGTGAATGTTCCCAGTCTGTTTATCAGTGACAGCAATTTGAGTGGCTCAAATACATGTTTAATCCGTAGATTGTCTCATAAACTTCTATATACCCATATGATTACTGTCAAGCTCTACTTCAGTGTATTCAAAATAGAACTTGCTAAAGTTGCCCCTTCAAACTTTTCTCCTCTTACATCCTGTACCCTGGTGAACAGCTCTACTATAGCACTCAGCAAGGAAGCTCAATATTTAGCTTGAGTGTTTTTCTTCTCCCTATCTTACTTATCTGCAAAATATCTTGCATCTCTGCTCTCTCATTTCTACTGCTGTTGTTTTAATTCAGGCCTCCACTATTCTTTACCTCACCTAGTCCTATAAATTTCAGCTAGTCAACTTATTTACCATCTTGCCTCCCTCTGGAGTACTTTCTAAAATATAAATCGGGTTAGGAGATTTGAATAAGGCATTAAAAATAAAATCTTATGACTGCTCATTTCTTACAAGATTAACTCCCTTAAAAAGCTACCCTAAAGTACCTTCTGAATTCACCTTTCGCCCCTATGGTCTTTGAACTCTTGACCCAAACTGTAGGACTGCCTGTCACTCTTTGCACAGAAGAAGCCCTTTCACATACAAGTCCTTGCATGTAAGTTCTTATTCCTGCTTCAAAACTCAATTCAAATGCCCTACTGAAGAAGAACAAAATGGGAGAATTTCCCCAAGCAGTTATTTTGGTAGATAAATTACAATCTACTATATAACCTCAACTTTTGTAATGCAACTTTATAGATTCTCTCCTCAAGGAGTAGGAAGGAGTAGGGTCTATATATTCACTCCTTGTATCTGGCCTTGATTTGTGACTTGCTTTGTTCAGTAGAAGAATAGTGAAAATGACAATGTATATCTTTTCTGATCTTAGGCCTCAAAAAGATACTACATGCTTCAGATCCTGCTCAGACAGGCCACAGTGCTTGGACAAACCCAAACTAGCCTGCAGGAACCTCAGACTGACCATGTCACCTGAAGTGACTGAAAACAACCTAATAGCAACTGACACCTAAACATGCAACAGAGACAAACCCAGCTCAGCAGCACTACCTACCAAACCTATAGCAGGACCTCCCTTCTGATCCAGAGATTCGTGAGAAAAATTGAATGCTAATGTTTTAATCTACTGCTTTTTTCACAGATTTTTTTTTATAGTGATGGCTAAGAGATACAGATATGAAAATTTAGAACAAATCAGTATCAGGATGTAAACTACGGCTACAAGCCCTTTTGGCACCTAACCTGTTTTAATCCAGAGCACAGTCCTTGTACTAAGAATGTTTTTTTTCTTTTTTTTACATTGTTCAAGTGTTGTTAAAGAAGAAGAAGATAAAGCCTGTATGTGGCCTATACAGCCTAAACGACTTTTATGGATTAAATTTTACCAATCCCTGAGGCATACTAGTGAGTAATCTGTAATATTGGTAAAGGGAGAGAAAATTAGAGAAGCCACAAAATGGAGATACCAGGAATGAGTCCACACATATATGAACTCTTGTTACAGACTTGTGAGCAGGAGACAGATTTTTCAGTAAGTGATGACTGGATAATTGGCTAAAGACAAAAGAAAAAAATGAGACTTTATAATTTCAGGTAAAACTACACAGATTAAGAAGATGATAAAGAAGAATATCCTGACCATCTTGAATAGAGAAAGATATCTTAAGATACAAAAACACCAACCATAAAGAAAAAGATTGATAAACTTATGACACTAAAAATGTGTAACGTCTGAGTCTGGCCAGTTGGTGGGAAAGTGAAGACACTTGGGCTCACCTCCTACACATACTCGCAACTAAAATTGAAGCAGGTTAAAGTCATCGTAAGGAAAACATATGACTAGAGCATACATCAGGAGGAACATTCTGATGGAAAGGGGTAGGAAAAACTGTGAATGAACAGGGACAGCATTACTGTATGCAGTCTGGTAATGATAAGGTCCCCGTTTTTGCCCTGTGTGTCCTTGCTCTGCCCCTATTAATCATTTCACAGACAAAACCAGAAATATAGTTGAGATTGGCTAAAACCAAGATGGAGGTAGAAGACAGGTTAAGCCACAACTTCACTACCACCGTGAAAAGCACCCCCACCAGCGCCCTAACAGATTCGGGCAAAACCAAACCTGGAAGCAAGAGCAGCACGAACGCAATTCCTGGGAAGCCCTGCCCATTTCTCTGAATCCTGCCACACAGGCCTGTTAGTCTTTCTGCCTCCTTATTACTGCTCCCTCCCCCATAGATGTCTCCCCTTCTCCTCAATTCAGGGAGATGGTATTTGAAACAACAGTCTGTCCCCAATTTCCTCAGGTTCTGGCACCAGATTAAACCACATTTCCTCCCACCAACTCTTGTCTCTTGGGTTTTGTGGGTTTCTAGCAGTGAATAGCTGCACCCACAAGCCCAAAACAATACAATTTACAAGAGGAAGGGCTGGCTGTATTGTTGATTGGGGCATATACCAACACTGAGGACACTGGATATCTGGTGCTGTGTTGGATAAAGGGGTGCACAAGTTGGTGTGCAGGATAGAGGGGACACTATTGAACAACTATAAGAGCAAGGGTGCACGATGGTCATTACTGGCTAGAGCCCAAGGCTCCTAATACAGAACAGCTGGAGCCTGAACCAAGGGGGAGAACCAGGTTGGATCATTTCTTCTCATGAAAGAGGCTATTATTTGTAGCCCGAGGCTATGATATTCAAAACATCTGCCTTACCCTTCGGTCAAGACCAAGACAATAACTAGATGCTTTCACTACCCAAAGCTAAAACACCTGGGTCTTAACAACAGAACCATCACCCCAGGTTAAGCCTCTGCACTGGAAAAGGGATCAAATCCCATTTTTGGTCCAGTCTCAACTATAATCCATACCCAGCACTGCTTCAAGAGCTCATGAGAGCCTAGAGGTTGAAACTGGCATGGTGCTATACAAGCTATTTAGGCCAAGGAGTTGGTGTAAGGGAGGAGATCACCGCACAGCTCTGCTATGCACAGCATGGAGGAAGCTTGAGTCCCCACCACTCATTGGAGGTGGCCCTTCAGTGCCCTGTTGCCCTGGCTCCTTTTCACCTATTACCCCTTGCCAGTGCCAGTTCTCCGGCCATCTGAACAGGTCCAATGGCAGCATCCTGAAAGTTTATCCCTAGTACAACCCATACAACGTAAAAATGAAGAGAAAAAAGAACATATCCCAAATGTTAAAGAAAAAGACCCCAAAAGAAGTCTCAATCCAGCAGAACAGGAGTATAAGGTAACAGTTATAACGATGTTTGCTGAACTTAAAAATGGATGATGTAAAACAGAAACAGAATAAAGACCAAGAAAATATGAGTCTGTTACAATGCTAAAAACAGCAAGAGGAAAAAAGCATAACCTAAAGGGAATATCTAGTAGATGGTGAACTTTTCATCAGTAGAAACCTTATAGACAAGAAAGGAATGGCAGGAGATATTTCAAGTACTCAAGGGAAAATATTTCCACCTTAGAATACTTAGCCCTGCAAGATTAATACTCAAGACAGAAGGGGGGGTAAAAACTAAAATAATTTATCAACACTAAACTGAAAAACTTTTGAGTTACTTACACAATTATGAGATGAATGAAAAGACTAACCACAAAGTTGGAGAAGATACTTGTAATATAGAAACTAAAAAAAGACAATCATTCAGAAGGACTAAAGAATTCTTACAAAGAAATAGGGAAAGGACAGAGAACACAAAGGAAAACTGAGCAGAGGAATTGAGCTAGCGTGTGACAAGTAAACATACGAAAACTTTACTCAGCCTCATTAACCAGAAAAAGAAAACTTAAACCACAATAGGATACTATTACACACCCACATCTACGATATTAGCAAAAATGAGAAGGCAGACAAGTCCGTCTTAGAAGAACATGATGGGATGACACATTCTCTCCTGATGGAATAGATAGTGGTCTAGCCACTCTGTCAAACTTTTGGAAACACTTTTGTAAGGTCAAGGATATGTGTCTCTGACCAAGCAATCCAGTCTTTGGTAGATGAGAGATTCCAGTGTGGTCTCCTGGGGTGCCAGCCTCAACATCGCCTGTGAACTTGCTAGAAATGCAAATTCTCAGGCCCCACCCCTATATCTGGAGACGGGTTTACCAAGTAAATCCTAGTGCTTCTGATACTAGAATTTGAAAACTGCTCTAGACAAACACATTCTTTTCTTACATGCATGCTCAAAATGTTCATACATTTGTATTCAAAGGACCAGACTAGAAACCACCCAAAGTTCATCAGCTCTCAGATGTGTCATCAACTGTGGCATCATTATATAACTGATTATTATTTATAATGAATACATGAACTTCATACAATAATGTGGCTCTATCTCACAAACATAAGAAGACGCAAAAAAGGAAACTTGCACTATGAGCCTATTAATATAAAGTTTAAAAGTGGGCCTACTCAGCATCACGGGGGAATGTATAGCTAGAAAGTTTAAAAAAAGGAATTATCATTAAATTAGAAGTATGGCTCATCTGTGAAGACATAATGATAAAGCAATGGGGGTTAACACTGCACTTCTTGTCCTGGAAAGGAACTACATAGGCACTGATTTCATAGTTATTTCTAAAATGTAGACTTGTTTCTCATGTACTCATACAGGTACATGATATATCACAAAGTTAGGAAAAGAGCACACATACATGCACATACATGTGATAATTTTACAAACAAGAATCTGAGGGTGCTGCAATTTTCATTTCAGAGTAGTGTACATGAAGTTCGTAACAGCTCGGTTATTGATAAGAGGTGATCTCTCAATGTTACTTGCTCTATCACTGTATCATTATTAAATCATAATAATCAGTTGAGTAAGTAGAAGTTTTCTTGGGTTGAATGTAGAGTCTAAAGTATTATTTTCTCTTAGAGAAATGCTTTTAAATCTTTATAGGGATAAAAAATCACCTAAACATTCAGAGTGAAAAGAGAAGGTATCTGTATTTAAAAGAAAGGATTTTGCCAAACACCTTGTAAGTTGTCCCTTTCTCTGAACTTACTGTGAAAGCTGTGAAGAATAACCTGACAAAGTTGCACATCTCTAATAGGAAAATGGGTCCCGTTTTGAGCTTAGCTTGTTAGCACTGGTACTCATCAGCAGTTGGCAATGAGTTCATCAGTGCAGCAAGGGAGAATGAAATGTTGACATTGGATTGGTAACTTTGCCAAAACACCTACACGTGACCTTTAAATATGACTTCTCTACATGGATTAGTTTGGGCTTCATCACAGAATGGCAGCTGGAGTTCCAAGAGTGAGAGTCCAAGGAGAACCAGGCAGAAGCTGTGCCACCTTTTACCCCAGGTACCATAAAGCTCAAAGCACATCACATTAGCTCATTTAATCCTCTGGAGAAAATGCCGTGGCAATCAGAGGTTGCCTGGAGATGCAGTTATCTGAAAACTTAATTGCACTGGACATCCACATGGGATCCTTCTGTGGCTGGTGCTAGTGCTGGCAGCCAGTAACAAGCTCAGCGAGACTGTTGTCTGGAGCACCCAAGGGAGAGCCTGCAAGCATGGTGGTCACATTTCTTACATCAAAGTATCAAGAAAACCTTGCTGAAGCTGCATGACCATTTTCAGTTGTGGTAGGTTGGATAAATGACCCAGAAAGAAGTCCACATCTTAATCTCCATAACCTATGCATATGTTGCCTTAATATGAAGAGAGGAAATTTGCAGATGTGACTAGTTAAGGATCTTGATGGGGGAGACTGTCCAGGATTATTAGTAGGATACTCAGTGTAATCACAAAGAGCCTTGTGAGGAGAAAGAAGCCAAAGATGGAAGGAGGCAGAACGGGGGAAGCAGATGCTGGAGTAACGCACTGTGAAGGAGGAAGGGACCACGAGCCAGGCCACATTGGTGACTACAGAAGTGAGGGAAAGCAAGGCACCGGGCTCCAGAGAGAGTCTGGATTTGGGATTTCTAACCTCCTGAACTATAAGGTAATAAATTTCTGTTGTTTTAAGTCCTCAAATTTGTGGTAATCTGCTCCAGCAACAATAGAAAGTGGATATATCACTATAATCTCAGAAGTCACACAATGACATTTTTGCTGTGTTCATTGGTTATAAATCAGTCAGAAGCCTCCAGATTCAAGGGGAATAAACACAGGCCACACCTATTGTTGGAGAAAATGCCTAAGAATCTGCAACTATGTTTTACACTGATATTATAAAAAGTAATAATAACAATGACCACAAATAACGTCAACCTTAGACTATCAACCCGATTATCACCATACCAATATTATTCCATATTAGTAATTAGAAATATTAATAACAAATGCACTGACAAAAACATGAATAGCAGGGACCTTAGTTATCAACATGATTATTCTTTTAGTCTAAGCATCACTTGTCTCACAGAAGCTATCCCTTCTAGATGAGGGTTTTTTTAATGCCTTGGAAATATCACACCTATAAAAATGAAAAAACACCCACGCCCTATTCAGTTTATTTGCACCTTCTGCACCTGACCCAACATAATTTGGATTTTCCTCTTCATTTTAAAATCCATTGCTGCTGTGCTCACCCAGTCTTAAATGTCCTCATTCCTTAAATTTGATGAGCACTAATAATACACTTATAATTTATTTATACATACAATTAGGAATAATTTCTTACTCTGAAAAAAGATACTCTCTAGAAACTAAAATTATTTCCAACATTGATAAATTCAGCTATTAACTTTTCACAAAGATAAAAGGAGAGTGTGTATACTTCTCGTTTCTGATTCAGAACGACAGTTTAGATATCACTATTCTCTAACAACAACAAATAAAAAGTGGAACAAATAAAAAACCAGCAACACTTCTGAGATTCACAGAGAAGGGAAAGTGAGGTCAGAGGGCAAACCACTGCCCTCCAAATTGGAGAAACAGACAGGCAGATATAGAGAACCACAATTTACCTGGGCAGAAATGCAGGAGCAGAAATCTCAGTGGGAACTAGGGCTAGGGGGAGGGAAACCTCAACTATCATTAATGCATTGCCAGAGTCTCAGTGTGGACAAGTTTGAAAGTTTAAAAATCTCCAGGAGCACCAGACAGAGGAGACCCCACATATTTTGTGAGTTTTACTTTCCAGGTCTCTACCAGGTCTTCACACTAAATATAGGAGAAAATTCCCCTTGTGTTTCTGGTACTTGAGATAGGACAGATTGAGCCCAAACCCCCCCACCTGTCAGTTAAAAAAAAAACAAAACCATCACCATTACTGGGGGGGGGGGTCCCACCCATTCACTGTTAATGTTCAGTAGTCTTCTGCCTCACACAGTATTTTCTCCTGTTAGTTCAGCTTCCCTGTGTCTACCAGTCAGTTGCTTTTGCTTTTTCACTTCTACTACTACATGAGATATCTAAACAAGGTGATCCATGTTTTACTTTGTCTTGGGTTTGCTGTTGGATTTTCAGCAGATCAAATTGGAGTGACCTTCATTTTCCAAGTCATCATTTCCCAAATACCATTCAATGCATGTGGAATTTAGTTTGAGATGAGAAATAATGCTTTGTGACCTTCAGCGTAGAAGAGTTTATCTGTTTCTCATTCACTGGCTGTCCGTTCACAGCTAAACATATTTACACATTACTCTAGGTGCTCGAGATTGCTGTCAGCCAGTATGTTGCTCATTTTCTCACAGAACTTGTCTACCACTTAGGCATCATCAATCGCACTCTGGCTCAAACTTCATGTCCAAGATTTTACATCAGTTTCTGAACTAGCCCCAGTATATGCAGTAGAAAATAAACTACGTGTGGGAAGGAAGAGAGAAGAGAATAGCTTGTTCTCAATTTTAAAATACTTACTTTAAAAAAATCTAACTTGTTGAATTAAAGGGTTTTCTTTTTCAAGATGTCTTCATGTTTGGCATGTTGCTTGTAGTTGTTCTGATAACTCATGCTCACACTATGTGCCAGATGCTGGCAATTCATATATGACCTTAGTAATCCTCAAATAAATTCCTGAGGAGGTCTGCACTTGTATGTGACTTTCTCTTTGTGCCATAACAGAGTGGCAAAGCCTGGATTACATATCTGGAATGACTTATTTCAAAGTCTGTCTGTAAACCGCCAGGCCAATGCCCATTGTTTTTGGATGTGATTTAAAAAACATTTAGGAGAGAATTTTATTATTAAGTGGGAGTTCTGGTGACTATGTGAAGAGTGCCTATGCTTAGTTATTCACTCTTGTTTGAGACGCTTAAACTAAGAGGCATAGATGGCATTTCACAGGCCAAAGCCAATCTATGGTGTATGTTGCCTGACCCAACAAGGGTTTTAAATCTATATATTGGTTGTCAGCATTTTATAAGAAAAAGTATACATTCAAAATCTGGATTTCTAACTTCCCTTGAAAAATCAGAACATCTACATTAAATCTGGGATATTATCACTGAAAAGAACATACTGGAGTTTTACAACTCTACCCAGGAATGCAAAGAGAAAAGATGAAAATGTTTACCAATTTGTTTACTTTTCTGAGGCTGGAGGAAGCCTGTAGTTCTGCCACTCTGCATTGTTTTTTTTTTTTTCCAAACACACAGAGCACTCATAATGTGCTCATATCAGAAAGCTGGATATACTGTGAGTTTCATTTCTTATATCTAGATTTTTAAATTTTTTATTTAGGTGAGGTTGGTTTATGTGTTTAACTGTAATTTGGAAGTATAGGATACCCCCACTTTAGGGTTAGTCTCTCTATCACTCCTACAACAAAACACCCATTGGCCACTATAATGGTCCATTGTGGTCCCCCCCGCCCCCATGCCTCAGTTCTGCAGTCAGCTATGAGGGTTAGTTCTTGTCTTTTACTGACCCTCTGAACTAGGATAGTTAGACTCTGAATGATTAATAACATTTGCTATGAATCAAAAAAAAATGTTCACTAATAGTTGGGCTGTTTAAAAAGTACCTCTGAAAGGGGGAGGTGAGAGTAGGGAGCAAAGTATGGGAAAGGGGCCCAGCGGACTGTGGCGGATGGCATGGTGTGGTAATAGACATCTGAAACAGTGTGAGCCTCGGCCTCTGAACTATAAACACTGCTGCAAACCAATGTGAGAGAGAGAGAGAGAGAGAGAGAGAGAGAGAGAGAGAGAGAGAGAGAGAGGGAGGGAGGGAGGGAGGGAGGGAGGGAGAGAGGGAGGGAAGAGGGAGAGGGAGAGGGAGAGGGAGAGGGAGAGGGAGAAATACGTAAAAAGAAATGCAAAAAAAAAATGAACATCTGAAAAATAAAGAAATTTTTGTCTCACTTGCTGTGAATAAAAATGGTTTCATCAGGTGGCCATCTGTTACATCAGAAATCAACATATTCTGTCTAATTTGTCTCTGATATTTCCAGGGTCATATTCCTTCACCTTCGATTATGTAGTCTTAGTGTGACATAGAACAGAGTCAAGTGTTATAGCCATTACCTAGAAAGTCTGTTTCTGAAGGAGTAATATAGGGTACATAATATCCTTATATATGACCCAATCTTCCGCTCTCCAAGCTGTTTAAAATTTCTGCATTATTTAGGATTCAGAATATGAGATTTCAACCATCTCAATAAACCAATGTATTAAATCATACCATGCCATAATCACTATTAGAGCAAATAACAAAATATTTCATGTACTAGGTGAAAGAGTTGAGAATAAAATGGTAAACTGAAATATTTTAATGGAGTAAAAATTACTCACAACAATTCACCATATATACATACACATGCACACATACAACAGTTCACTCTATTTTATACACACCAAACACACACACACGTACACTAACTGGCTTTACAAAAAAAATTAATTAAAGAACAGTGTAAAAAAATAACAGAGATCAGGGTGGGGGACATCTCTGAGTCAACAGAAGGGCATGTAAGAAATCAGGGGACTAAAATTCTATATTGAAAAATTATCAACCAATATATAGAGATTTCAATACACCCAATGTAATCATAACCTAATGTCCCAGGCCCCACCATGAGACTTTAGACCATCATTCAGCACATGTTGACTTTTAGTTTACCCTTAATTCAAACAAATTAGAAATATGACTTCTCAAGATCTTTGCACACAATACAACTGATAAAGGACTGATAACAAAAATCTACAAAGAGCTCACACAACTCAACAAAAACAAAGTCAACAATCCAGTCAAAAAATGAGCCGAAGAGCTAAAAAGACACTTCTCAAAGAATAAAAGCAAATGGCCACAGGGTATATGAAAAAATGCTCAACATCGCTTACAATCAGGGAAATGCAAATTAAAACCATAATGAGATACCCCTCACGCCAGTGAGAATGGCACACATTAAAAAAACAGGTAACAACAAACGTTGGCGAGGATGTGGAGAAAAAAGAACTCTCCTACACTGTGGGTGGGAATGCAAATTGATCCAACCACTATGGAAAGCTGCATGGTGTTTCCTCAAACTGCTAGAAATGGAGCTTCCATATGACCCGGCAATACCCTTCTGGGAATCTACCCAAAGGACACAAAAACACTAATCCAAAAGGATACATGCACCCCCCATGTTTATTGCAGCACTGTTTACAATAGCAAAGGTATGGAAACAACCCAGATGCCCAAAAATAGATGACTGGATCAAGAAGATGTGGTACATATACACAATGGAATACTATTCAGCATTCAAAAAAGACAAACACATGCAATTCGCAGCAACATGGATGGAACTAGGAGGGATCATGATCAGTGAAATAAGCCAGAAAGAAAGAGAAAATTGTCGAATGGTTTCACTTATAACAGGAATATAGGGGAGCCAAATAAGAATGCGACATTCAGCAGGGGAGGAAGGGAGGGTAAGGGCTTAAGAGGGGGGAAGTGGGGAGCATGGGGGACTATAGTGATGGCTCCACGGGTGAACAGGTGGTGGGTAACCTCTGGGGAACACACAATAATGTAAAAGATATGAATAACAAAAGTAAATAAATAAAATATATATTAAAAAAAAAAGAAATTGGCCTCACCAATTTACATTCCCAACAGAGCACATGGGTTCCCTTTTCTCCACATCCTTACCAACACATTTATGTTTTTGATGATAGCTATTCTATCCTTATCTAACTTGTATGAAGTCTCCAGGTATTTTTTGGTTTTTACTTTGATTTCTTCATTGACCCAGTAGTTGTTTAGCTCATGTTGTTTAACCATCGCAACTTTGTGATTTTTTTTCCAACTTCTTTTTATGCTTAATTTCTAACTTCAAGCAATCATAGCAGGAAAAGATGCTTGACATAATTTCAATCTTCTGAAAAATATTGAGATTCATTTTGTGCCCCAACATATAATCTAGCTTTGAAAATTATTCCCGTTGCAGGATTGTTAATATTTTATTATCTGATTTAACCTAAACTACATTTAGTACATGTGTACTAAAATACACATATAGTTTGGATTGAGGAATATGTAGCATGACCTGTAAGTATGACTGAAGACTCACATAATCTTCTTTATTATAGCACACAATTTTTCTCTTTTAAGTAACATTAAAAATTCATAATAGGGCCTCCTTGGTGGCCCTATTATGTGTTAGTGCAGCACTGTGGAGCTGGTGGCAGCTGTAGCAGCGGCATGGTGCGAGTTCGATGCCCGGGGGGAAGAATCCCATATGGCGCAGCAGACCTCTCCTGCCTCTCCCGCTGCTCCCTTCAGCAGTGTATTTCGATTGACCTGCCTGTTCTGCTCCCCACTCTGTCTCTGGTGAACTCTTTCACCGCCTCATACCTCTGGCCTGCACCCCGGCTTGTATGCAAAAATAAAATAAATTTTTAAAAAAAGAATTCAAAAAAAAAGAAATATGACTTCTCAGCAAATTAGAAGCAATGGATCACAAGTCTATAGCTGTCTTAAGAGTATACTATACAGATGACTAACCAGGGGAATAGACAAACTTATTTTATATTAGAATTTAGTATAATTATGATGGTGATTTCTGTATGTCACATTTAAGAATCTAAGAAAAAGCATCAAATCAGTTACAACTTTTATTCGATGTCAAAAAACTATACACAATAATCCTAGAAAATTTATTTATATAGTTTCTCAAAAAATGCTAGGCATTTAGCTCTAAGTGCATTTAATTTCTTTTTTTCACTATGTATTATACTTTTGTATTCTAGTTGCTAATATGCCCCAAGTTATAAAGTGCTATGTGTAACTTATGTTTAAAAGTATTCTGTTATAAACTAGATAGTCATCACTGATCTTTCAGAAAATAAAGACACATTAAGCATTTGCTATTTAAACATTCAGGCTGCTCTGAATATATATAAAGTATAAATACTTCAAGATGTATTTCTGAGTATCTGATATCATTGCACATAATTATAATTTTCACCGGAATTACTCCACCTCACCAAAAGGTAAAGCATAAATTAGAGGTTCTCCCTGGTGGTGTAGGGGTTAAGTGTCAGCATTATCACCACTCCCTGAGTTTGCTCCCTGGCCAGGAAGCTAACACACATGTGGCTCAACAGACCTCTCCTGTGTAGCCCGCTGCTCCACTCAGCATTTTATTTCAGTAAATTCACCTGCTTTGCTCCCCACTCTGCCTCTGGTGAATCCTCTCAACACCCACCCACCTCTGGCTTACACCCCAGTTCTTCTACACAAAAATTAAAAATTAAAAAGTAAGGATGTGTATACACATGAACATTGCCATGTGAAGAAAAGCACAGAGACTGGGGTGGTGCTTCAGCAAGCCAAGAAACGCCAAAGAGCCCAGCATGCCATGGGAAGGGTTTGCTGCCTATTCTGATGTCTCGGTGACTGTCTTCCTACAGAAGGAAGGAGCAGAGACCAAGACAGGAGCTACAGTAGCCCCCTGCCAGAAGCCCTGCTTGGTGTTCTTTTGACCTGAGTGCTGTAGCTTCTCAATTGTTCTAAAGGTCTCAAAAATGTGTTCTGATCCATATATTATTCTTACCACAGTATCTCTGTAGAGAATTAGGGCTCAAAGTTTCCTAATCTGTTGTCTTGCTGCTATTATCTCTTTTATAACCTCTTAACTGCAAAACTGATCTCTGAAGTATTTACTAAATTGAATTTAATAATCTTGGTGGTCCTTGCCTTAAGGATACTTACCAAGGATTATGTAAAGATAAATCAGGGCCTCCCTGGTGGCGCAGCTGTTAAGCGCTGTGCTGTGGAGCTGTCGACAGCAGCGATGCGAGTCCGACACCCGGCTGGGGAGATTCCCACATGGCGGAGCAGAATTCTCCTGCCTCCCCTGTTGCTCCCCTCACCAGTGTATTTCCTTTGATCTCCCTGTTCTGCTCCCCACTCTGCCTTCGGTGAATCCTCTTACCGCCCCACGCCTCTGGCCTGTACCCCAGCTTGTACACATAAATAAATCTTTAAAAAAAAAGACAAATCATACTAGAATCAGAATATTGTTGCTATATTGACTTTGAAAGAAAATATGAACTCTGGGTTTCAGGGGGCAAGGGGAAACCTGCCATTCTTTATGGAGGGTTTCCATTTGGTGTTATTACTCCTGAATTTACTATCTGATCTATTTCAGGAGTGAGGTTAGGAAACTAGAGATGATACTTATGATTTTACTTAATATAACTAAAATGACATTCATAATATTACCTAATGAAATCTGCTTCCATATTCAAAAATGGTCTTGTGTAAACAGGGCAAGTCCCCCCCCCCCCAACAAGCATCAGTGCAGAATGTGTTCAGGATTCATGTCAAATAGTAAAACTCTTACTCAGTGTTATTCCTTCATGAGTATGGACCTTGGGAAGGTTCATATTTCAGTCCAGAGAGGGTGTCCTTTGTCACTACAAAGAGATTTTGTTATTTCTTACATCCACTAGTGGAACATAGAGATTTAAATGCCTCACTTTTCAATCTAGTCTCTTAATTTGTCCTAGCTAAGATTTAAATCCATAGTCAATTGACTCAACTTTTTATTACCTGTACTGAGAACTATGGGAATGAATTTATACATGGGTAATACAAAAACACAGAAAGTCAACACTGTAGTTTCGATCAGTAAAATATAAATAGGAGGTCTTGGGTATTTATAATTCTGTTGTTTTGCCTTGAAAGAACTCATAAATAAGAGATGAGGTGAGAGAGGGTAGCAATCAGAAATGAAGATAGAAAAGGAGGGAGAAAGTGAATAAAAGGTGCGTGAAGGAATGAAATGAATGAAAGAAAATGCGAGTAAGAAAATAAAGAGAAAGAAGGAAGAAGAGGAGGAGAAACAATGTAGGAATTTCATGAAGATTTAGTTACATTACCACCAACAAAAACTGTAGGAAGTTCCAAGGAAAAGTCCTATTTTGATGTGCTATAGAGCAAAGGTCAAGAGTGGATGAATAGGTAGTGGTGGATATTAACTGTTATTCTATGCTCATTCCATCCATCTTTTGAACACAGTATGAGGCACTGAAATCTGTATGGCTAGACAATGTGGAAAATACATGGAGAAAATATTTCCCATTTTGATTCTGCTTTAGATTAAGAATATGTTGATAAATTTGACAATAGACATTTTAAATAGATCTTTGGAGATCATTAATGAAAAAATAGCAGCATTGTAAAATAGATGCTTATTTTTCATTTTTAAATATTTACCTCATCCCTATGACCTTATAAATTGAGAAAATGAATCAAATGTCATAAGATTCAGCATAAAATTACGGAATCTGTTCTCATGCCACAGAGCATGTGTAGGATGAGGCACTTATGTTAAACAGAATCATCTCCTAAGTAAGCCTGCACTGACATATTTGAAACACATTTGTCTTATTAATTCATTTTGAGAAAACAAGTCCAATGAGCTGTATCTAAACATATTTTGTGCACATGGGGATTTAGGATAAAATGCAAAGAATAGTAATTGTGGAAACAAATCCAATTTCTTAAAGTTGATGCCGGCATGGGGTCCAAGAGAACAAGAAGAGTTTACCAACCCCATGCACCCAATGAAGAGCCGGAAGTGGCTCTGTGCTTCCAAGAGAAAAGAAGGGTCCGTGCTGACGAAATAAACAACATTACTTAACACTGTTTAGTTTATACCGTAAATGTGGGCAGATAATGTGGGCAAGAGAACATTATTTCATCCATGGGACATATGGTAATTATATCCACATTAAAGCGCTCTTGCTGATCACACACACGCACACATCTTTGCTGCTGCTGGGGTACATCTGACACCAGGGATCCTCACATATATGGGTTCATCAGCACATTTCTCTCCATATGCATCTCCTACCTAGTGGGCTGCTCCAGCTCTTCTAAAATGACTTCTCCTCCCACCACTCACTACAAAGGAGATTATAGTATAAACACAGCACGAGAACAGAAGTTTATAGTTTCAGGAGAGGAAGTGAATCTGGCAGTTTTTATCAACTACTCTTTTCCATGAGCTTAGTGTGAAGTAGGCAATCTGCTCATTTCGCCGGCAGGGCCCATGACAGAAAATCCTAAAGCTCCAAATTCAAACAACAGGCAGGTGTTGAATGCTGGGCTCTCCCATGGGCTATCCATGAAGTGTCTACCGTGTGTTACACTCTATACTAAGTGCTATGAACATAATATAAAATGTTTTGGAAATGACACCCCCCTCCTCATTTTCTAGCAGACAAGAGAACAAAACCATCCAATAGACATGAAGTCTGAAACAGCTAAGTAAACCTGCTGTCTGCAGGTAAATCCAGTCTTTTCACCCTCACTGAAGACCAAAGAGCTGGATAAAGAAGATTTAAATACCCCATTCCCAGATTTTACCTCTCCATGGTGCATTCTCTACAAAGGAAGAGATTAAATCTCTGCATTGTCTTCCTCTGCCTATAGATATTATCAACACATCTCTAGGATAAAATAACTTAGAACAAGAAGCCCCCTGTCAAGAATAACTACATTTTTAATGTCGATGACTCACCGCTCCTACCTCTAACTAAATTCAAACTGATGTTTGTTGGAACAACTCTCACAGAATAAAAATCTCCCGGACTACTTCCCAGATTAAGTCCTCTCTTTGATTATCTAATAAAGTTTGTTCAATTATATCACTGAGACTTTATTTCCAATGAATGGTACTTTAAAAATTCTTGGTCTTCAAATCTTCACAGTGGTTCTCTATGAATAACTATTTGTACTTGTGAATAAGAAGACTGAGGTTCAAAAGGGTAAGTAACCTTCCTAGAATCAGAATTCAGACCTCAGACCATTTAGAACTTCTGTTCCTGCCACTGGATTCTCAGACATCTCAGTGGTTGTAAGAAATGAAAAAAATAGGGCCTCCCCGGTGGCGCAGCGGTTAAGCGCTGCGCTGTGGAGCTGTCGGCAGCAGCGACGCGAGTTCGACGCCCGGCCGGGGAGAATCCCACATGGTGCGGCAGACCTCTCCTGCCTTGCCCGCTGCTCCCCTCAGCAGTGCATTTCTGATCTGCCTGTTCTGCTCCCCACTCTGTCTCTGGTGAACCCTCTCACCACCCCACGCCTCTGGCCTGTACCCCAGCTTGTATGTATTAAAAAAAAAAAAAGAAATGAAAAAATAATTATGTTCCACATCACCCAATCACTGCCATAATATGTAATTTAGAGTAAAACGGTGCTTTTAATAACCTCACAAAACTAGAATTTAATTTGAATTTAAAAACACCTCTCATGAGCTCTCTGTGAAGTCCTGGATAAATTCATTGAATGTGGGCTTTTAAAACTCTTTTTCCACTCAGCCCTCCTGTTTGCTGGCGCCTTGAGGGAGTGCATGACAGTCTGATGGAGAGTTTGGCATTGACTCTCCCATGTTGCTGCCTTAGAGGAAGACATCTTAATATGCCATTTGTAAGACAAACAATCTGAGTCTCACATGACCTCACTGGTGTGCGAGGCTTTTCTGTCTAAAAAGAGTCTACAGAAGTTGCACTTGGTGTACTGATTTGGATGCTCACCCAGATCCCTGTGGGGCTCAAAGAGATTAAGCCCTTGTGATAGTCAGATTGTTGGTATTTAATGCTCCATTACTCACCCTTCTGTGGGGGCCCAGGAGGCAGGTTGGCAGCAACAGTTCCCAGGAAACCAGTGATGCAGACTCAAGTCCAATGGCGATGCCCTCTGGTGATGAGAGTGTCAGAGTGGCCCCTGAATAGAAAACATGTGCTTTACAGGAGACGTGATGTGGAGAAGCCCATATGTTCGACATGGCTTAATGTTCTCTTTTGCCATTACTGGATCAAAGGCCAGATGATTTTCACAAGCACTGTATTATGTGCCCCTTTTCAAACCAAATGAGGACAATAAATATTTCTGGTGGTGTTGGAAGACAATTCTCCTGCATTTCTGTGTGTCTCACAAACAGAAGCACTGGCTCGCTTTGTTCTGGAATACCTTCTCAGCGATATTAGCTTAGCAAACAGTCTTGAGAGAGAGAAATCATGTTCCTCCAGAGGAAAGAGGAAGCTTGACTACTGTCCATTATAATAAAAATAATGTCTTCCTCTAAAGTGAAGGCAGATAGGCTTATTGTCCATTATGTAAGATCTGGGTTCTCTAAACTCAAGGTTTCTTTTATGTCAGCACAATGTAGTACTTGCGCAGGTATTGTTATGGGTCATAAACTGTCTTTTGTCTCTGAGCCAGGAGCCTCTGGTCTTCTGCCTTTACTCATGAAACTGCTAGGTTAATCTGTGACCTTGATAGCTTGGTAAAATTTCAAATACTTCAAAGTTCTTCACAGGTTGTTTTTAGTTCTCACAATTTTATAGGGGCATAAATGTTTTATGTTTGAATGTGTGTATGCATTAAAATTATCTAGTTTATGTGTATATATTTAAATCTGTATTGTTTTGCATACACATGTGTGAAAATATCTTGTTTTAGACATTTTAAATGACAACTGCCTCTTCATGACATTCATTCCCTTTAAAAGTCGATTTATGGGAATCCCTGGTGGCGCAACAGGTTAAGCGCAGCAATATGAAGCTATCCAGAGCCACTGCAGCATTAGTTCGATACTGGCCAGGGAGATTCCCACATGGAGCAGCAGACCTCTCCTGCCTCGCCCGCTGCTCCCCTCAGCAGTGTACTTCAGTCGATCTGCCTGTTCTGCTCCCCACTCTGTCTCTGGTGAATCCTCTCACTCCCCCGCCCCTCCCCCCACACCTCTGGCCTACACCCCAGCTTGTATGTGTAAATAAATAAATCTTTAAAAAATAATAATAAATAAATGCAAATTGATTTACCTTTCAAGGGTACATTTATTCTCAATTAGCAAAGCAATAAGTAGTTCCTAAGCTTCTAACAGAGGGAAATAATTGACCTTGTCAAAATTACATTACCAGTATCCCTTTACATTGTGCAGTAACAGATTTATTACCATTTTTAGTGTCAGGGTATTTTTTTTTTTTGGCTTATCTTAAAAGTGACCTGGTGTATTGTGTGAAAATAATAACAAATACGATCCCCTTGGTTTTAGAAAACTTTGAAAACTCAAAAAAGGTTTTATAGAACAGAGTCATGAAATCACAGCATGAGGATAATGCAAGACAACATTTATTCCCAAGTCCTATCCAACTGTGAGTCCCCCTGTCTAAATCCCTGAACAGAAATTACCCACCCACTCCATCACTTCCAGAAAGAGAGAAACCATTCTCAGGAAGCTCCCCATTCAGATATTTGACAGGCCAAATTCTTTTGAACCCTTTGTCATGTTGAAGGAATATTTATTTCTCTGAATTTTACATCTAGTCCTGTTTTTCGTGGAACCAAGTTTCTAAGAGAGATTCCAATATATTAGAGATGACATTTATCAATACAATATCTATTCAATACTTTAAAACTTAAGTATTCTCACTTGAGGTTTAATGGGCATAATAATGGCCCCTTCATAGTCTTACATGAAAGTAGATGAGCTCTGGCCCATGTAAAATGGTCATGGGCATCCCTGGTGGTGCAATGGCTTAAGTCAGCACTATGCAGCTATCCACAGCCACTGCAGCATGAGTTCAATCCCCAGCAAGGGAACTTCCCACATGGTGCAGCAGACTCCTCCTGCCTCGCCTGCTGCTCCCGTCAGCAGTGTACTTCAGTGGATCTGCCTGTTCTGCTCCCCACTCTGTCTCTGGTGAATCCTCTCACCATCCCGTACCTCTGGCCTACACCCCAGCTCTTGTTTGCATAAATAAATAAATAAATCTTTAAAAAAAATAAAGTGCTCAGGAGGTGGAGGCAGGAGCTTATGTACCTTCATGGCTCAGGATGCTTTCAGCTAACACGGTCATGGTCATTGCCCAGTGATGATATTAGGGTGATAGTCTGGTTCAAGGTGCACTACTCGGAAGTCTATATCGGTCCACTGCCAGATCATACCCACCCAAGTTCATATTAAAAGTGTTGGTTTACATATTCTGATTGGTATAGTGTCAGGCTTGCTTTTGGTTTGAACACAGTACGAGGCTGCAATGTAAAAATGGTTCCCCCCCTCCAATTTTAAACAAGTTAGAAAGTTAATGCACATACCTTTGTTCAATGCAACACTTGTGCAGTTCCTTATGCATCATCTTAGGTTTTCAAGACTAAAAAAAAATACAATTAACAAAGCTGAGTTTAAATTTTTACTGAAAAGAAATATATAACATTAGAGTTATATACTTGAAAGATGTAGAATCTCATCAGTTCTTCATTTTTGACTATAACTCACGTGAAAAATACTACATTGTATCCTTGACTTCTTAAATTTTTGAATATGCATCCTTAATTACAGTCATTCATTTACAAAACACATATATAACCTATATTAAAATATAACATACATTATAAAACACAAAACTATGAAGCTTAAAGAAAATTTAAATTTGGAATATTTTAAGCTTTAATTTATACAATTTATACAGTTAATGACTGGATATAAATTTCAAACAGTCTTAATAATTTCAATTTGCTGTGGACATTACTTCAGAACATGGATTGGATAATCATTACTCATATCTTGCCATGTGGTTAACAAAGACTTGAGACTAGGGGTAGAGATCGGCATGATTATTTCCTTGTTAGTTGGTATTATCTGCATTACTGGTATTATTTTAATCCATGACATACTTAGAGATTATTTAAGACATGTGTTTCTTTTGTGAGAGCCATCAATCAAAACTAGATAGTAATCCATCTGTCCACTTCATTACAATGTCTGACAATATGCTTAAAGCAAGTTCGTGAATACAGATGCCATAATCTCTCCACACGGCTGAGCTTTTACCTCACTGGCTTTAGGTGACCCATGATCTTCTGATGTATGAACTGAGTATAGAGACTAGTGTAGACCTCTGTGTTGGAAATTAATGCAGCTCAATCATTTTTACAGTTCGGAAAATATTAACTGAAATTGTAATCTTTTCTTGCAACCCCAGTGGATGCTATCCCAAAGATCTGTGGTGTGCTATGTTACACAGGCGTCTGCCTCCTTCAGGTGTGAAACTCAGAAGGAAGTTGTCTATAAGAAGACAGGTGTACAGCTCAGAGTAGGACTCATCATTTTAGGGGAGGACCCTTGCCCTGAGGCTGCATCATCAAGAGTGGTGGCTCCAGGTCCTTCAGCAGCAGAGTCAGTGAAGGGCAGGTATGTACCATTTCATTTTACCAAAGCAGACAACAATTCAGATCGAAGCTAACCCATAAACTCCTAGTGACCTAATTGAGTTATGAAGGGTGTCCACATTGCAAAATGACTACAGATAAATTGGCATCTGCATCTTTTATCTGGGGACCGTGTTTGCTACAGTAGGTGACACAATACTGCATGGCGAGAAGTCAGAAAAATGGATGATTCCTGGGACATTTCATGGTATGGGATTTGTTAGAAACTCTGACTTTATGAAGTGCCCCTCTAGTAATAATTTATAATACACATTAATTCAGTAGCAGCTAAGGAAAAAGAAACACAATTTCCCAGGGGGGTAAAGTTCCAGATTGTTTCTAGAAGGGTCACATCAATTACTGTCACTTTTTTGTCAGCTGTGAACCATGATTAATTGGACAGACCCAAATTTCTGCATGTCTTATGCCACACACTTCTTTGCTTCCCCATCTGTTTTTTCTGGAGTGTTGACCTACAAGTTCTACTTCCTGTACCTTGTCAAAGCTAAAGTAAATTACACACTCTGGGTTGGAGAGAGAAACTGACGACTATAGAAATAATACGCAGAAGTGACTGGCAAAAAACAATGATTTCATCAAGAGACAAGCTGTGAAACATATAAAAGGGAGACCTAATTAAGTTCCACTCTTTTCAGTAATGTGTAAAACTCAAAGATCTACAACAAGCTCTGACCAATTTACATGGAGATGTTGAATCCTGTGCCCACCACAAGCAGAGGCACAGAGGTTACTTGTTCTCTAGCAGAAACGACAACTGAGAGCCTCAATAATATAAACACATTGTGGAAACGAAAACTTGATACATGGAAGAGAATAATGGGTGTTTAATATTAATGTGAAGCCACATCGATTGGAACCTTTTATTTTTATCTGTAAAAAGAAAATCCCACATTATTCAGCATATAATACATAGAGAATTATTGCCCCTCCTAGGCTTTTTGAGGTTTCTAGTCCTTTAATACTCCCAACTAACTTCCATCAAACATTTCCAAAATAAAAATCCTTTCTAAGCCTACTAAATCCTTTCTGGGAAATGGAAGGTTTATAAAAACTAAACTAAAATGGTAAGCCTTCCAGTTCTGTATCAATGTTTTCTGTTGCTAAAATGTATATCCAAATCTTTTCCACTGCACTCCAAATCCTGTGTACGCAGGACTTGGTGCTATGGGAGAGGTTTTGGGTTTTGCGAGGTGGTTGTGGTTTCTTCAGATTTGGTAGTGGAATCATAAGATGCAACAAATTTACTAAACTTATGTCTCAGGATTTTTATGCATTATATTTGATCCAATTTGATAGCTGAGCTGAAATGGCAAAGAAAACATGAAATTAGTTCTTAAAGATTATTCAAGATAGGAGAAAAGGTAATTAAAGTAATTATAGTTCAGTTAGTACAGTTGACATTCAAACGGAAATTTTATTGGAAGGACACTGAGTTTTGTTGGTGATTCTGACTGACTTCCTGAGTAGGGAGTTGAACAAATTACAACGTATCTTGGGCTTGCAGGAGGCAAAGGTTGAAGATAAACTCTAGACTGCATGTGAGTAAACTAATTACAACAAAAGCCAATAAATTACATTTAATAAGGCTCTACATATTAGTCAAGAAGGTTTCCTATTATTTTGAAATGGGCTCTTTCAGGGGAGGAGAGAAAGAGTCTCCCTGCAGAGTCTAGGACAGGTTTTCCTGCAGGAATTTTTACCCAGACCCACGATTCAGGATTAACACACATTTTTTCCTACAGCTTATGTATTACAAGAAAGATAAGAACTTTGGGTGTTTAGTTGAACTTTCTAGAGTAAAATATATTCCTAAATGAATGGGTGAGATTTGAAGCCACTCACCCTTTCCTTTCACAGCAAAGAAAATTTAAAGTTTAAAGTAGAAGGAGTGGTAAGAGATTAAAGACAGAAAACAGACCTTACTTAGTTCATTGAGTAACTCTTTATTGAATGCACATTATGCACTAACCAGTATTTTGATTATCTAAGCCTAATTTCACCATATACAAAGACATATATATACACACACATAAATACACACGCGCACACACACACACACACACACACACAAGTAATTTTGAATAGTTTTAATACATACTAAATTTTCCAGAAACATAACTACCACTTGAGATATGTTTGCTTTGTTCTTATTTTATCTGAAGTTTTTCAGAGTTGCTCACCATTTCTCAAAACTACACTGAAGATGGTGGTGCTGATTCCTTCAGTCACTGAGGTCATCTCTGGAAACAGCTGCATTTGACATTTCAGCTGTCTAGTCAGAGGAATCCACGTGGGTAGTTAGAGGTCCCAGTACCATTTGGTGAAAAGACACCCCTTCCTCCACTGAATTTCCTTTATACTTTTATGTTTATTTCTGGATTTCTGTTGTTACTCTTTTGATCTGTTTGTCTAATACTTGCATCGATACTGTAGTGTCCTGATTACAATAGATTAAAATTAGGTAATGTAAGCCCTCCATTTTATTCTTCATTTTCTTTCTTTTTTTTTTAAAGATTTATTTATTTATGCATACAAGCTGGGGTACAGGCAAGAGGTATGGAGCAGCGAGAGGGCTCACCAGAGACAGAGTGGGGAGCAGAACAGGCAGATCTTCTGAAATACACTGCTGAGGGGAGCATAGGGCTAGGCAGGAGAGGTCTGCCACACCATGCGGGAATCTCCCCTGCTGGGCATAAAACTTGCTTTGCAGCTGCCTACAGTTCCACAGCACAGCGCTTAACCTATGCGCCACCAGGGAGGCACTTGTTCTTCTTTTTCAAAGTTATTTTGCCTATAGTCATTTACATTTCTAAAATAAGAATTTTAGGAACACCTTGTTGATTTCTAGAAAAAAAAATGCAGAAATGTCTGTCTGGATCTGTAGATCTCACTGAGAATCTAGAGATCAGCTTGGGAACATTTGGTTCCAGAGGCTGAACTCACCCTTTTTTCCCTGATTGAATCAGTACCATATGTCAACACCATTCTGGTGGCCCAATCTCACACGGTCTTAAGACAGGAAGATATATCGTACAGGTCAGCAGGAGATCTTCTATAATGTGACTGATTATGAAAGAGTACACCATTTCTTCCTCCCCCAAATAAAAGAACCTTGAAGAAATGATGAACATATTAATAATGACCTTATCTTTTGCTAATTTTAGAGAATTCCCCTCTACTGGAACACAATTTTGAACTTTGAATACCTTAACATGGGTATTTCTTGGATATATGAGTATATTGATGGCTTTTCTTTTAGATTAACATAGTAAGAGTAAACACTTAAAATAAGAGAGAAAATACTTAAAATAGGATGAGATTAATAAAAACTGCATCTTTCCAAGGGATTGGCATGATTGCCATCCTCTTTGAGATAGCCAGGAAATTACTAACAAGAAATAAAAGATAAGATTTTGACTTAGCCTAATCAACCCTTGACATTTTGGATTCTGAAATCTTGGCCAAAAGATTTGAAAGTAATCTTTCTTAGGTGACTATTTATGGTTTCCAGGCAATAGAAGAGTAGTTTTAATAATGAGGCAGGAAAACGCACACTACTTATACTCTCCTCTGATGGACTGGTACACGGATGGACTTGGGATTGCAAATCCATTATCTCAATTTAGAGCAAATTAACAAAAAGATTCACGTTTTACTCAAACAAATCATTGTATGAAACTAATCGGTAGCAGATGTCATTAACTGAAAAAGAAATAACAAGATTCAATGAGAATAAAACCATGAAAATTATAGTGCAATTAGCTTCAGACTCTAATAGGTACATGAGAAAAATATTTGTGTGTGTTGGATGGACTTCCACTTGGCACTATCTCCTGCCTCCTTCTGCACCCTTGAGTAAACACTGAGACCTAAGAACGCTCCATCTCTGAATGATAACTGAGAATGTAGCTAATAAATTTCTTCCATCTTAAGCAGAAATGCTCTGGGACTTTCCCTCAAAAATGCTTTTCATAAATGACTGGTTACTTATTGTACTCAATTTGGATTCATGGAAAATTTCAATAGTTTCCAGGTATATCAGAGACACTTAAATTTCATCATCCAAATTCCATAAAACATACTTGAATGAGACCAAATCTTCTTAGCTAAAGATTTTTTTTAATTAATAAAATTAAGGGAAATAGGAAACCAGTACTTTGAGTCAAGAAGGAACAAATATGTACCATCATGTCCTAGTTTAAGTAAGTGGTAAAGGAATAAAACCAGTTTTCTTAGTTCCTAATGCTACCTTATTAAAGACATGTCTAAAATACATGGGTGATGTCATTTTATACTCTCACCTAATGTATGAGAATCCTAGTTTTTCACATCCTTGAAATATTTGATGTCTGTTTTTTAAATTTTGAGCTTTTTAGTAGGAGTGGAGCGATATTTTACTGTACTTTTAATTTGCATGTCTTTGATGTATGTAGATACTAGGTACTCTTCTCATATGCTATTTTCTTTTTGTAAATTTTTAGTTAAATGTTTGGTCCTCCCCCTTGTCAAGGCATAGGGGAAAATTCCCCCACCCTATCTGGGTTCTTCTGGACTGATAAATGAGCAAATTTATATTGCTCATTTATACTGTTCATCAGACAGACTGGTAGGAGAAAAATGTGAAACTTTCATGACACAAGCATGAAGAATGTACATGGCTGTAATTCCAAAACAAAATGGGATACAGCGACATACATCCTGTGTTAGAGGACCTGGGCTGTCAAGGAGAAAGGGGGAGACCTCACATGATAAGGGTAGACTTATCTTTCACTCTTACAGTAAAATGATGAGTTTTTCAGATAGGGAGGGCAATTCACAGATAAATCTGTAGCTGGATGTATCTCCCCCATGACCTACGTTCTTCAAAGTCATAAGTGGGGGGGGGGATTTTCTTCATTTAGAAAGAGGGCAAAGGACTAAGACTTAGACAAGATCTCTTCTCGGCCTCTAGTGACTTTACCACTCTTAATTTAGAATAGCCTGCATTCTCTAAGTAAGGGGAAGAGATTTCCCCATCCCACAGGGTCTCTGTTGGCATTAGTACCTCATGCGAAAGTGACACTTATTGGAAAGGCCTACTTTAGGCAAAATGAAAAAAGCCTATTTGATGCTTTTGGGGAGACTGACCCCACACTTTCCACTACACTTACTAGTTACTGAAGGGTAGAAAATAAATCATTGCTGATTCTTCGGGAGAAAAATATATACTCTTTTAAATATAAACATCTACCGTATTCTCCTCATACAGAACATCTCTCTTAGCTATTGTTCTCTGTAAATCTCACAATCTTCCCTTCCAGGATTCTTTGGTAGGAGGTAAAACAACTATCTGCCTTGGTCACTAAAAAACCATACGTAACTTTCACAATAGTCTTACACCTACTTCTACCTCCAGATTTTACTTTACAAATAAAGCAATGGTTAATTACAAGTTGTAGCAATTAAATACATTTGTCAGCCTTGTGATGTTTATGTTATTTATTAAATAATGTAAAAATATTTAATTGTACGATGTTTATTAACTGTCCGAAAATATTTTATTTAAAACTCAGAGAAAACTTTACACTGTTTTTCTGCTTCCCATTTTCCATTGCTGTAGATATTAATCATAATTTATTTTAATTTGAGACAAAAATCTTAGGCTTAATAAAAAGACCTTTATAAGATTTTTAACTTTTTAAAAGTCTTAATTTCTTTATGACCCAACAGTTAAGAAATAGAGATGTGTAATCTTATAGCAAAAGAGGAAAATGTTTTAAAAGGTGGCTTCTGCATTAGAACACACAAATGAAAATGTTTTCTAAATGATCAATATAAAATAATTGTGATTTTTTAATCTGAAAATTTTATAAGAGGTACTTTTCCATCAGGCCTTTCTATATACACTAAATGAGTTGCTGGACTATTAAAGGATTATATTTGTCAGAAGTGTTGTGAGAGCTTTGGTCTCCAAAAACAAACCCAGAAATGCTGAGCAGTGTTGGTAAATCACCCAGGGCAGAATCTGAGGGAGGAGGGACAGCCACTCCCAAAAGTCCTTTTGGAACATTGCTAGTGCCACCTCACATTTCCTTTGCTGTCCTTGAACACCTTTGCCTTTGCTTAAACCATCTGCACTTCTGAAATGATTTCAACCAACAACCACAGGGCAGTGAGTTAATGCAGTCTTAGTTTTCATTTATCTTTTAATTCTTCCTTTAGGCCATAAAGTTGTGAAAAATCCCATCAACTTTGAGAGCAGGTAAATTTTGGTGGGAATATAATAGTTCACCAGCAGTTTATCTGCCATTGAAGCTGGAGCAAGGAGGTTGCGGGAAAAGAAGCAAACGAACAGAAAGGAGAGCAAAGAAGTAAGACAGTAGTGATGCTCAGAATTACCGTAAGATTTTGCTTTTTACCACATTAACCTTCCAGAAGTCTGAAGGTTATGATTATCTCAGTTTTTAGTAAGAATTCATCGACATGAAGAAAGATTAAGAACTTGCCTGGAGACCAAACACCTAAGTGTTAGAGCAGAGCTTCGAAACCAAATTATGCCTTCCCAGAGCCATGCTGTGTAACCCTTCCTGCCACAGAGCAATCAACTTCTCCTCAGTTATCTCGGCAGATTAATTTACTGATATTGGGTTGTTTTCGCCCCATAATCCTACCAAAGGGAAGTTCAAGTCCAGAAGTGTTTAGGGCTACTTTTTAATGCTATAACACACACCAAAGACTAGGTTTACTAAGGAATTTATTTCATAATAATGAATAAACCAAGTTGTAAATTGCCTTTAGTCCGTCATGCAGATCAGATGTAAGGAAATGGTTAAAATTTCAGTGTTCAGTGTTCGGTGGCGCAGCGGTTAAGCACTGCGCTGTGGAGCTGTCGGCAGCGGCAACAACGCCAGTTCGAGCCCACCTAGCCGGGGAGAATCCCACATGGTGCGGCAGACCTCTCCTGCCTCGCCCGCTGCTCCCCTCAGCAGTGTATTCTGATCTACCTGTTCTGCTCCCCACTCTGTCTCTGGTGAACCCTCTCACCGCCCCACGCCTCTGGCCTGTACCCCAGCTTGTATGTATAAATAAGAAATAAATCTTAAAAAAAAATTTTTTTTCAGTGTTCGCTGATGCTGACAAAATTTTTATTTGCTCTTTTTCCCTTTCTCAATCAGTTTTTCAAACAGGGGAAAATTGTGGAAAAAATTTACCTACACATTTTCCTTTCTTCCAATCCTATAAACCTAGTAGGTACTCAAAAACACTGTTGGCAAAACCAAGATTTAAAAAAATATCACACATCTTAATCGATTTTTTTCAAATAATGATCTTGTACAACATTACTTACTAATACTAATCATAGAAAGTTAATAACATTTCTAGTATTAAAATATGCAAGAGATGATTAAAATGTAAGAACAAGATAAACAATATTATAAATTATCAGTGTTTCATGGAATCACAGATCTTTAGCCATGTAAACCAACCTTAACTATTATTTAATTCAATTCCATTTCATCAATGAAGAGATAAAATGACTAAGTCAATTTTAACCATTTTTGAGGATGACTTTTTTACATACATTTTATTGAAAAATGAATGCTATGTCTCCCCAAAATTCAGATATTGAAATCCTAAGCCCTGATGTGACTGAATTTGGAAACAAGGCCTTAATGGAGGTAATTAAGGTTAAATGAAGACCAAGGGTAGGAGCCAAAAGGATTAGCGTCCTTATAAAAAAGAACCCAGAGAGATGGTACTCTTTGTTCCTCTGCATGAACACATCAAGAAAAGGTCATATGAGTTCATGACAATAAGCATTACCTGAGGAAAAGGAACTATCATTAAAATGAAAAAAAAATATACAATCACATATTCTGGTCTTGGTCTCAGTTTTTCTGGTTCCATTCTGCTTTCAGCATGAAAAGTAGGAGGATGATTATGAAAATATTTTAGTATGTTTCTAGTAAGTGCTTCTACTGAATCAAATTTTAAGCTAATAAAATGAGCTTTTATTCCAAATTCTGATATGCAAGAAATACAACTAAATGCAGAAGAGAAAATAAAAGGCAGATTTTTCTTTATCCTTTATTAAAAGAACTGGCATCCATTTCATTTTTAGAAAACTACATGCCTTTCAAAATCAAAGTCTATTAAGAATACATTTTAAATCAATGCCAGTCTTGCTCTTTTGCCTACCCAAAAGACTAAGTAATGATATCACCTCCTAATGCTGAAAAACTGCTTCAAATTCAGTAGTAAATGTTGCAAACTCATTTGTTATCCTTTGTTCACGGAAGCAGAAGTGACAGAATTATCCTTGCAAATTGCTTTGATAAATGTTATTCCTTTGAGTTAACCATTCCTGAAGTCTTTTCTGCTTTACTGATCTCTTTCAAACCATCCTTTGACAAAGTTAGATTCACAATTGTGTGATCGGTTGCTTTCCAGTTTGGAGATTTTTGGTTAAATTTTCTGGTTACCTTCCAAATACATTCCACCGCTTAACGGCATTGTCTTTTATTCTCTGAAGTATAATAAATATTAATACAGATGAAGATCACAGCAGCACTGTGAAATGGAGAGTATAAAATGAGTGTGCCTGAGTATTTTATATGACTTTTATAACCCCACTACCCATTAAACAATCATTGCTTTTCAGATGAATTTCCCTTAAAAAAGAAAAATTTGATCATTGTTGTGTTGTAGAGGGAGCTTAAATGTTGAAATATTTATAATCCTGGATTTTGGTGGAATTGATAATAGATCATAGAGCACATCTATCTGACTGATTTCTGATGAAGAGGACAAATCATAAGCCAACATATTGAAACGATTCTGGATATAGTTCAACCATTCCTAGCATGACAAGTGTTGAATGTGTATTCCTCTTTCTCTTAGCCCTATCTTTGCTCAACTAATTCATAATAACAACAGCAACAAAAATCAAGGATGCTAGTGCTAAGAGGAAAGTATATAGCAATACAGGTACACATCAAGAAACAAGAAAATTCAAAATAATACACCCATGACCAAATGGTAAAGTAGGTGAACCACAATTATGTAAGTATTCTTTTAATTTAATCTGTTGTTCCTGGTTCTCTCAAGAGAGAAAATGCACAGAGAAACAGTAACATATCAGAAACATTAAAATAGCGGGAACGTAAACCATATTTTTTTCCAGGTTATAGAATAAAATTTGCATTATGTTGCAGTTCAATAGGGCAGAACCGTACTTGAACAGAATAAAAATAGAACACCGTGATTAGACTCCCCAGGTTCAAGAGACAAACTTAAAGCAAGTTAAGCATACAGAACAATCCAGAAGATAATGAATGACATTAATTTTCTTAAATGTTTATAATGCTTACAATTCAGGATGTTTTCTGTCTATTGTGTTCTTACAAGTCAATATTTATACTGACCTCACCATTTCAACACATCCTAAAATCTCCCCATTTTTGCATAAACAAGCTCTCCCTAACGATGTTGAACTGTTTTCAGAAATCATTTACAAATATGCTTTGGTTATACAGCACCTGCTTCACATAAGTGATGGGAAAGTTAGATCTTTGTTATTTTAGAAAGGCAGTTATGAATGGGCTCTATGCCTCATTATTTGAAGTCCATTTGAAGGAGTTTCGCTGGCACCTTGAGTGTAACAGATTATGTACAGTATCCTTTAACGTGTGAGACTCCTGGGAAATGGGATAGTGGTGCATAATTTCACAGTTGCTCAAATAACACTGGTCAACAGTGAGATCATCACTGACTTAAAAAGTATCTTGGTGTGCTGAAAATGAATATAATCCTGAAAATTTTTTATTAGCTCTCGTTTTGAAGATATTTTATATAATTCCTTTTATATGTTTCACTGTGTAAATTTATCCAGTAGGACTGCAACAACATCCTAAATCACCCTAGAATGGTGTAATATTGTATCACATTGCATAATGCCATCATGCACACATCATCCAGAGTTGAATGCATCATTTTCTGATGAATGCAATACTACTGTCAGTCAGCTGCTGAAGTAAGCTGACGTCAGCAGTGCACTCTATAAAGCCCTGTTGGAAAGGTTGAGCATTGAAAAGATTTCAGACTTTGTGCGAGACAGTCTAAGCTACTGTTCCATAGAACTGTTATTATTTTATCCATTTAGGCACAATACAGAATAGTCATGCCTCAAAAGTGTGCTAATAGCATGGACAATTTCTGCTCTATTTGTAGGGAGGTGACATTTGCCAACCAGAAGAAAAGTATCACTTCTCAAGTGAAGAAGGCTTATCATCTTGACTTCGGATGGAAGGCTGGTGACCAAGACAAACCCTGGGCCCCACATATATGCTGTGCAACATGGACAACACAGCTTTCACAGTCGCTCAATGGCAAAAGACCATCAATGCTGTTTGCGGTCCCCATGGTGTGGAGAGAGCCAAGCAACCACATCAAAGACTGTTACTTCTGCCTGTTCCTCCTCTTTCTGGTGGAATAACGAAGCAAAAGAAGTTGAGAATAGTCTACCCAAACATTCCGTCTGCATTGAGATGCCCGGTTCAACAAGTCACTGCAGGGTGATGCGAAACAAGCATGGAATGCTTTTAGCCTAGTGTCTACAAACTTTCTTGGGAATGTTAGGGCAGAAAACTACAAGGAACTAGTAGAAGACATGCTGATGCAGTATCAGAAACTTGGCTGCAATATGTCTCTAAAGATCCACTTCCTTCATTCCCATCTGGATTTCTTCCCTGAAAACTGTAGTGTGGTTAGTGATGAACATGGCGAACATTTTTCATCAAGATACTGCATCAGTGGAACAAAGATACCAGGGAAATTGTCCACTACAATGTTGGCTGACTACTGCCGGACACTCCCCGGAGATGCTCCTGAACAGCTGTATAAGAGACAAGTGAAGAAATTGAAGAAGTAGTCTATGACTTGACTTTTTACAGGTATTAACCGTAGGCCTATTACTATTGGCATGCATTTTGTGATGTAAACATCAATTTACTGCAGATTACAAAAAAAACTAAAGCCAAAGTTAGAATTTGACTGTCATACTTGTGTTGAGCACATCCAAATTGATAGGAAATGACTAATTTTATTTCAGTAATATGAGTTTCGTAAAAATTTGTTGACCAGTGTAATAGAAAAAGCAGTTTGAAGGAGATTAAGAGTATATTTCATTTTTAGCCAATTACTTAATTCATGTTCGAAATGTTAAAACATACTTTTCATAAATTGGCATTTATATCACAAGTGCAGTCAAACACTAGGGAAGATTGTTTACTTTTGCTATATGTATGTAATAAAATACTATTATTATACCACCTCTCTGCCTCCTTCCCTTTCTTTTCATTTCTCCTTTCCTTTCTTTTATCTTTCCTTCCTTCTACCTGATATATTATTCCTGAATATCCACTGTGTGCAATGAGTTCTTTCTTTGATAGATTAAATAACATATTCCCTAATTAAAAGGATATGATTTGCAAAGAGATATTTAATATAATCCAGGCTTCTTTCATCTTTCAGTTCCCACCCAGGAATTTTCTGAGAAATTCTCATCTCAGACATATTCGCCCCAGGGTGATGTGGTTTCATGTGGAACATGGAGCTTTGGGGCTCTGAAAAAAATGTTTACTTGAAAAATTGTTTATTAATGCCAGTGGAATGACATGTAACAATGTAATTTTCCTTCCTCTGGTCCATCACTGCTATCTCTTCCCACTACTCCAGTAATTACTGTTTTTCTTCTTTTGCTTCTTCCCATTGATTCTGATGGCCTTTTATCCTTGCAGTGGAAAACAAAGATATGTTTAGTCTACACTTGAAATTGGCCTTACCTTTTTCCACATTTGCAAATAACTTTAACCTTTGTAAACCAAATCACCCTGTTTATCATCCTCATTACTTAAATGAAGTAATGAGACTAAAGCAGAGAGACTGGAATTATCCTGTGTAGAGTCTTCTACTCCCACAGGTCTTAAATTGTACATTTTCATTTTCTAATCTTGAGGAATTTCTTCTGCTCCTAATTTTTGTTCAGTGCTATCCTCATCTGCCTAGTTTCCAAGGCTCCAAATATTCAGTTCTAGCCACTGATGACTTTTTTATTCAGTTTCTGGTCTTCCACTTTCAGGTTTTAGCCACACTTCCATTATTTGTGTCAAATACCACATAGTGAGTGGTTATAATATTGGACAGTAGAGTTTTAGAGAATAAAATCTTGGGTTTAAAAAATAAGATTATTAAAATAAATGAAATTATTTTGTGAAACAAAGAAGCCCTTTTAAAAAGTGGTATGATAAAAACTTGAAAACTGTGGGGTCTTTGTCCCAGGTTATATTTGGGAAGAAAATTAATGACACTCAGTCTTAAATGATTTAGACTTGTATTGTTCCATATAGTAGCCACTGACCACATTGGCTACTTAATTTTAAGTTAATTAAAATTTATTTAAATTGAAGTTAAATACTTAATCTTTAATTAATTAATTATGTAAAATCATAAATAAAGTTCCTCAATCACAGTGGCTCTATCTGAATGGAGCTAGCTCACTAGCTGAACTGTCACAGTCACTAGTGGCACACACTGGAAAATGCGGAATGTTTCCAACAATGGAGGAAATCTGTGTGGTCATCACTTGTCTGGAGTCTTTTAGACCCTCTTTGTGTGAGGTATAGACTATGGCTATAGCGTCTCCTTTATTGTCTTGCCTGTGGGATCTTTCCTTTAAATAAATTATAAAGTCAAATTAATTTCATCTGGGTATTGGTTGGTATATAAAATGAACAAAAAATATGAAGAAATATTTTCTTGACTAGCAATTCACATCAATCTTCAAAGCTACTTTCTTTTTTTTTAAAAAAAGATTTATTTATTTATGCATACAAGCTGGGCTATAGTCCAGAGGTGTGGGGTGGTGAGAGGATTCACTAGAGACAGAGTGGGGAGCCAAACAGGCAGATCGACTGAAATACCCTGGTGAGGGGAGCAGTAGGCGAGGCAGGAGAGGTCTGCCACACCATGTGGGAATCTCCCTGGCCGGGTATCGAACTCCTGCTGCAGTGGCTCTGGATAGCTTCTTAGTGCTGAGACTTAACCCATTGTGCCACCAGGGAGGCCCTCTTCAAAGCTATTTTCAATGGATCACTATGAGCCTCTCTAAAATTACCATCCTATGTCCCCAAATGAACATGCTAATCAAGAGAAAAATCATTGAGTTTGTGGTTTCCCTAAGTTATAAAATTCAATCTAAACTCCAATCTTTTTCTCACATCTTTCTCACATCTCACAGGAATTTCCTCTCCCCACCACCATGTTTTACCTAAATCCTGGGCTCCATTTAATCCCTACCTTTCCCTGACTTCTCTGACTTCCCTGCCTTCCCGTGATCCTTATCTGTTCTTCCACTCTGAATTCCTGTAGCTGTCTGGGAGGGATCTTCAGAAAGATATGAGCCTTTGCAAGTTCCCTTTGCTTAAGGCCTGATATTTTGCCACCGAAGGGGAAAGCTAACAAATATAAGCCAACTATAATTGAAAAAGCAGGTGACATAAACATATTTTTTTTTCCAAAGATTTATCCATTTATGCACACAAGCTGGGGTGCAGGCCAGAGGCGTGGGGCGGCTAGAGGGCTCACCAGAGACAGAGTGGGGAGCAGAACAGGCAGACAGACTGAAGTATACTGCTGAGGGGAGCAGAGGGCGAGGCAGGAGAGGTCTGCCGCACCATGCAGGAATCTCCCCAGCCGGGCATCTAACTAGCACCACACCTGCTGCCTGCTCCACATAGCTACACTCAACCTGTTGCACCACCAGGGAGGCCCGACATAAACATATTTTTAAGGGCTAAGAGGAGATACGTGCATTTTGCATAGAGATAAAAAGCACAGCTTCTGAAAGCATTCAGACTGACATATCAATAGCAATTACCAATTGTGTGTACTTTGGCAAGTTTATAAAGTTCTTTTGGCCTTAAAAACTTACAAAGAGAAAAAGAAACAACAAAAAAAAAATCAGAAATAGGGCCTCCCTGGTGGTGCAGCGGTTGAGCACTGCGCTGTGGAGCTGTCGGCAGCGCGTGATGCGAGTTCGACGCCCAGCCGGGGAGATTCTCATATGGTGCAGAAGACCTCTCCTGCCTCGCCCGCTGCTCCCCTCAGCAGTGTGTTTCCGTCCATCTGCCCGTTCTGCTCCCGACTCTGTCTCTGATGGACCCTCTCACCGCCCCACGCCTCTGGCCTGCACCCCAGCTTGTATGTATAAATAAATAAATCTTTTAAAAAAATCAGAAATAATAATAAATAAAAATTAATACAGAATAAAACATGTCTATAAAGCATAAAATTTATAGGACTAAGTGAGAAGTGTTTTATATATATATATATATATATATACACACACACACACACACATACATATCACACACACATATATATACACACACATACACAATATATATACTAACTAGTAAATATACTAACAATACAAATAGACTTAACAATTTAACAATCAAAAAAATGTCAAAAGGAAATTTTTAAGAAGGCAGCAGTGTATATTTCAGAACTTAATATCTGAATTAATTGTGGGAATGTAACAGAGAGCTCAGTGATCAATAATACTATATTGTATACTGGGGAGTTACTGGAAGAGCAGATCTTAAATATTCTCATCCCCCAAAAAAGTAAATATAGTAAATATGTCATATTATGAAAGTGTTCTTTTATCATGGTAGTCATTTCCCTATGCGCATAGATATATATATATATATATATATATATATATATATATATATATATATATATCTCACCATATTGAATACATTTACTCATATATAATGTTAGATGTCAATTATAACTCAATAAAAGCCAGAAAAACAATCCACAGCTCTCCAATTCAGTAGCCTTCTCTACACTGTAAGATCTCTGACCAGATATCTACCAAGAGAATTAAGGTTATAGACCAAAAATCCCTTGGACTCTTGTTTTTTGCTCATACTCTTAGTTCCCTGTGAGTTTAAATAATGTGGGGAAAGATGTGAATCTAACACCTGATGTGTGGCATTTATTCCCCACCACGGCAACTGCACACCCTCCTACCTCGCAAGAACCTGCAATCCATTTATAAAGCCACTTCTCATGTAATGTCAAACAAATATTGTGTTTGCAGCTGAGTCTCATTACTTTTCTGGTTTGATCATTCCTGCTTTCATTTCTATGTTAATTTTTAGATCATCTTATGAGACTTAGAGCATTTGATATGCCCTAAGTGGGATTCCACCATCTCTAAAACACATTTCTGGAAACACATTTAACAGGAATTTCACATCCAATTTCAATGTTAACTTTTAAATGGTGTTAAACCTCACAGTGGTTTTCTACTTCAGAGACCACTAACCTTTGCAGTCTTATCTACTTATATTTTAATCTGAATAAGGGGACAAGTAATGGAATCGAAGCTATACAAACTTTGGTTTAAATTTGATAAGGGAATCTGGTTGAACATAAAGTAATTCTTAGGTTAAATACACACACACACATAAACACACACACAACCCTCATGTCACTAAATCTCCCAACACCAAAGATACTCTTGTTATTTTAAAAATTTTTAAAAATTTTTCTTCTAATGTCTTAGATCAACAGGTACTTTAAACCCCAAGAAGTCAAGTTTTCAATAAGCAAAGAACAGTCTCATTGTGTTTTTTCTTGAAACCTAAGTCTCCCCAGTTCTTCAAATACCATGTGTTGACTGAGGAAAGACAGAATGTCAAATCCCTTGTCAAAGGACAGATTGATGTGATATGAACTGGAAAAGAGAGAAACATTAGCTAACTGTAAACCTCCTGAGACAAAAGAAGTGAATAAAATTCAAATGAAGTTTATTCATTCATTGAGGTGAGTTTTCTTTGCATGAACTTGACTCCTTCTATATATTACCAAAAATAATCATGCATTTTCCCACTGAGATAAGAAAAAATGCACATATGGCTCTTTGAAAGTGTTGTTTCTAGTCTCACACTGATATTGGTAAGGTCCCTCTATAAAATCTTGTCTCTTACAAAATCCTGGCCACAGTTTGGCTGGAAGCATTGAGAGCTGGACTACTCATTTTCAGAGGTCCCTTAAGTTACTTTCAAAGGTAATATTACATCATTTTATGAAATTAAAAGAATGTCTAATGTTGCTGTGTCCATTTCAGCAACTTTCTCCAAAGGGACATTTTCCCACATGCTATTTAAAATGCATATTGCCACTACATGTTGTGAAAAAAATCAGTCGCTTTTAAATGGTTTATTTACTAATATATCACATGTTGCTTGGCATAGGGGAAGATCAATGTGTGTGAAGTAAAGTGGTGGCTTAAAAAGAGGCTGAAGGGTAAAAACTCTAGTGAAAAGAATAAAACCTGGAAGAGAAAGAAGAATAGACTAAAGACGAAGACTAAAATTAAAGACTAAGAACAGACTAAGACTAAAGATACAAGACTAAAATTCAGGCTCAAGACATCACGTCCATTGAAGCTAATAGTGTGAGGTAAATACTGTTTTCTGAATGGAGAATATTCTTGTTATTGGGGGCTAGATTCATCCTGTTAAAATCTGTAGCAGGATGAAATTTTGCTATGCCAAGTGACCACAATGGTGCCTGCCATGTTTGCTAAGTGTTGTTATGATAAACTAGGGCAAAACAGATGAAAAGACTTGATTTTCTAGCTTCAAAAAATATCTGGGAAAATTCTCTCCAGTCTGAGACAGAGTCCCTTTCTTAAAGACACTGGCAGGTTGGAGGTGGGGGCAAGGGAGAATCAAAGAGAAAGTGAGAGGTTTAAAGGCTGAGAAGTCTTTCCAAAGGGCTGTTGTCCCACTCCCCTCTGGCTCCTAAGTCCAGAGGAACATCTTATAATCTGCAATACAGAAAGGTTCTGGGGGTCTTGCCCTTTTGGTGTGGGTCTCTCAGAGTTGAAGGATTCAAGAGTAGTTGTGTGCAAAGACTATGTTTACACTGCAGTTTCTACAACAGTGTCACCACATTTCCTGGATCCTATACTGATGACGTGGAGGTGTAGCTAAGTCAAAGAAAGCCTCAGGTGAGGGAGAGAAGGAAGTTCCTACGTGCTAGATGACCACAGCTAGAGTCCAGCAGGAAATGGCCTTTGCTTCCTTCACCTTTGGGATTTGCATTATCTTGCCTGTGTGCAGAAGAGAGAACTGAAGAGTACTGAGATCATGTGTTCTGCAAGAGTTCACAAAGCTAATAAATGGCCAAAATGGGTTTCAAACCCAAGTCTTCAGAATCCAACTTGGATGCCCCTTCTGCTACTTCATAGCACACAGGTAATCAGCTGGTGCAGAGAGAAACAATGCACTGAATTGAAAAAAAAATTGTTTTGTTGGAAAGCTCATCCAGATATCTTGCTATTGAAAACTAAAGACACATTTTCAGAGACAAAAGTTGTAAGAGAGAAGTCATGGTTTTGGTCACGTGGTGAAGGAGAAGATGGGTGATGGTGAAGAGAAGTGTACTACGGACAGGACTATGAGAGTGTCACAGGAAGGCAGTTACAGGGAGAGAGCTCAACTAGCCACAGGGAAAGGATAATACAAAGATTTGTCTCCTATTTTTAGTTACAGAGTTATTAAGAGTGAATTACAGCTATCCTCAAGGTTTGGTGTCAGAGGACAAACATTAAATTTGAGCAATTAACCCAAAGGAAAGCAAATCATTTTCTCACTAGGAGTTCCTTTACTCTTACTATATATCCAGTTCCTGCAAGCCTGGTTTTAGATTTTCCTAATAATCCACAGATGATTTAGAGTAGTAAATCAGGTGGAGTAGGAAATGTTCTAGCATTAGAATAAAACATGGGAATAACTAACATGTGAAATCATGTCTACAATAAAGAATGCTGGAAACTGTCCAAAGAGGATATAAAACCTTAAAAATATATAGCAGTGTTTAATAAAGGTACATAAACAGTTCTATATACTCCATTAGATCTGCATCCGTTACCTAGAAAACAAAGTTATAAGATCAACCAAATTTTAGTACTGTTCCAGAATCTGCCCAAAAACTTCTAATTAATGAATTCTGACAAAGAAGTCAGGCAAGTATGCAATATCGTTTAGAATAAATATTCAGCAAAAGTATTGTCTACTTAAAGAACTATGTAGAAGTAATGGGAAATTTATTTATGCAGAGCAGTTATAATGCCAAAGTAATTCTTCATTTTTCTAGTCATTAGGATTCTTCTTTGAGTAACAATAATGTGAAATGAATGTATCTGCCAATGACCCAGTACCGTTTGGTGTCTCAGAGATTACTTCGGAGACAGGCTCTAGGATTAGCATCCCAGGTATAATCTCACTAACTGTATGACTTGGTACAAGTCCACACATCCCTGCCTTAGTTTCCTCATCACTACAATGGGAATAATAAATACACTGTTTTTAAAATATATATATATTTATTGTTATTTATAACTTTTACATTTTGTATTCCCCTTAGGTAATCCACCACCAATTCACCCGTGATCCATCTCCATAGTCCCTTATGTCCTTTTCTACTCCATTTTGTGCCTTTATCCTCCCCCCCTTCCTCCCCCCACCACTCCACCCGACACGCCCCTGCTGAGTGTCTCTCTCCTATTTGGTTTCCCTATAGTCCTGTTATAAGTGAAACCATTTGATATTTTTCTCTTTCTTTCTGGCTTATTTTGCTGAGTATGATCCCTCTAATTCCATCCATGTCACTGCAAATTGCATGTGTTTATCTTCTTTGAATGCTGTTTTGTGAAGACATGTGTAAAGCACTTAAAATAGTGCTTGGGCCACAGCAAACCAGCATACTGTGCACCTTTGCTATTGTTATGGACTCCATATGGTTTGATGTCATTTCTGTGGATAAAAGGAAATGCAAAGAGCAGAATCACCCTGAATGAATGTAATGAAAACTACCCAGAAATCACTTCTCTTTCTACTGTCACTTGTTTTGTAAAGTATCTTTGGTAGAACTACTTTTACTTAAACTTCAGAAAAAACAATCCTGGATATTATAATTATAGAAAAAAAAAGACAGACTAGAGTATTTTAAATTCTATCTATGGTGATTTCAGATAAATATCTGAACTTCTTTGTTCAAATCTGAAGTTTTCCTTCAGGAAAAGGAAACGAGCATAGCCATTTACAAATTTTGTGTGTGTGTGCATTTATCATGTTACTGTGTGAGTTCCAGGACACAGATACAAAGCTTTACAACATAAATTTGAACTGTCCTTGTATGTAGGTAAAATAATCCCATTGTGGACTGAAGTGGAGACAGATGGAAAACACAATGAATGCAGTAGGTATGAGTGACTATGCTTCCATCTGGGGGACAGCAGGCATTTAGAAAAGGAACCCAACAGTCATTTTTAACTTCATACATCTTTCCTTCTGGAAGCAATACACCAATCTGCAAATAATCTGATATTCTTTTTCAGTTTTGGGAATTTAAATGACTTCAGTTTTCTGACAAGAATTGCTTTCCTGTGGAACTGGTTATTGGAAGTTTTGGTTCTCCTTCTGGAAAATTCTCACCTGCTTTATAAAGATAGAGCTAGAAACATAAATATAGGTGCATACATTAACAAACTGGTTCTTTTTACTTTTGCTAGCATTAGGTTTTAATTTCACCTTAAGCAAAATTATTTAAAACACATATCTTTCTATTTTAAGTAAAATTCTTGAGCTATTCCCTTCATAACTTCAAAATGGAAATAACCAAGTATAATAGTACCGCTTAACAGTTGCAGAGGGTAACTTCAGAAATTTAGTGTACAATTATTCTTGCAGTTTTCCTACAATTAAGCACCAGCAGTTTTTGTCCCATGGATTTTGTTTGCCTTTATGATGTAAACTAAACTTTCAAACTAAAAGGTAACTAATGGCTTTCTTTTTTATTATGTTTCTGAGACAATCACCTCTAAGTTGTCAGAGATGCAACAATTTTTTTCAAAGATATTTCTTCTGTACTAAGGAGATTCCTGAAGGATGTGAGCTAAGCACGTGAGTTACTCTAAACTCTCACTTCCCTCACAGCAGGATACTTAGTGGTTAAGAGAATACGTTTTAGAGAAAGACAAATCTGGTTTTGAATTCCAGCTCTGCCACATATGAGCCCAGTGGTCATTGGACATTTTATTTTAGTTAAGAAAATTAAGGACAATGATGCCTTCTTTAAATACCTTTCAAATGGATATAATAAGGTTCATTTATTCTTCAAATATCTATTTACCATCTATTATGTTAAGTTCTATTCTAGAAGATAGGGGCCTTGGTTAGAGGGATAGGGAGAGATAAACATTCACAAATAAAAATGAGAAAAAAATTAATTAGCGATAGGTGCCATAAAGAAAATAAAGCTGCTTAAATAAGCTTAAAGAAAGCTGCTCGGTGATTGAACTACTTTAAATGGAGTGGTCAAGGAGACCTTTTAGGGGATAATATCTGAACTGAACTCTAAGAAGCAAAATCAGTAAATCACAAGAGTTTTCTGGGGAGGAATGTTCTGGACAGTTAATAAATAGAAAGATCTTGAGATGGGAATAAGATCAGTGTTTTAGGGAACAGAAAAGTGAGAATATCAGGCAGACCTTATGTGACTGAGATTGAGTAGTAGTGATACTGAGCTTGATAGAGGGTTAGTAGAAGTTAATTATAGGGGTTCTGAGTCAAACAAATTTGACATCAGATTTCATCTTTACCATCTGCCAAATCTGAGACTCTGACAGAGGATTTAAACTACTTAGCCCTTGATTTCCTCATCTGTAAACTTGTATGTTATAGTGTTGTTACTATAATTTTACAATAATGTACTATAATGTACTTTCTTTAAAGTACAGAATACTTAAAATTAACTATAAATGTCAGTAGTCATTATTATTATCATCATTATTATTTCAGTCACTAAGGTGATCTGGTACATTTACATCTAAATCATCTAAATGCATAGATGTATTAATAGTTTATTTCTCTATGACATAAACTATTTCGAATGGAGCTTGGCAGTACAATATTTCAAATCCATTTAGGATGAAAGGTTTCCTAAAAAATACTTTCCCAGTCTTTCCACAGTTCCCAGAGCTTTGTGCCTTAACCCATTATCGTTATTTTTTTTTTTATCCCACAAGTATAGCAAGGTTAGATGTTGATTGGTGAAGGGCAATGTGATTTATAAAGTCACTTCCATTTTTCAGTGGTTTTTTTTTCCAGTGATAAGTGAGGAAGTGTCATTGGGAATGCCAGCTGGGAATAAGCTAAAATATTTCAGTTGCTTATGGGTTCACCTATTTATTGTCTGTATCCTGTACTTTGACATTTGATCAAAAGCCACATAAATCTTGGTTTGTTCCTTCTAACCAAGTTTATTTCTTCTGTATCCTGAATTTGATCCTTTCCTCCATATTGGATTTCTTTATCACCCTTGTCATTGCTGGTTCTTCTAGTGATCTGTGTTATTCTATAACTGTAAGAATTCTCACTTTCAAACCTCTTCTGAATCCCCTCATCTCTCAACCTTCACTCCCCTGAATATATATGCACAGTGAAGACATTTTATTATGAGCTCATTATGGTCAAATTTTGAAAGGGCACAAGTCATCATTATTAATAGATTCAGAATTTGGGGAAGGACCATCAAAAACATCTAAATCACATCTATTCTAATTATGTTTGAAAAAGTCAAATAGGGGCCTCCCTGGTGGCGCAGCGGTTGAGCGCTGTGCTGTGGAGCTGTCGGCAGCGGCGACGCGAGTTCGACGCCCGGCCGGGGAGAATCCCACATGGCGTGGCAGACCTCTCCTGCCTCGTCCGCTGCTCCCCTCAGCAGTGTATTTCTGATCTGCCTGTTCTGCTCCCCACTCTGTCTCTGGTGAACCCTCTCGCTGCCCCATGCCTCTGGCCTGTACCCCAGCTTGTATAAATAAATCTTTAAAAAAAAAAAAAGTCAAATAGATGGTTATTGCTAAATGTATGCAATACTGTCAATTAGATAAAGTATGTGAATGCTTCACTTAATTTCCCATTTTTTATTCTGACTTTTAAAATATATATTATTGAATTGCACTTTGTGATTTGTTAAACAAAGGCACTTTTGTGTGACATAAGAAAATATTGTTTGGACAAGTGTAAAGTTTATAACTTAGGGTTTCTGTTTGTTTTAAAACAGCTTTTAAAAGAATATGACAAAATTCTATTTGAGTTATAGAAAAATTGTCAAGAAAGAAGAAAATGCAAACCATTTGTAACACAGCTACATTTCCACGCATATAGTCTCACAAGGTGGCCAAGCTAGTGAAAAGGGATGAAAGTGTGCGAGGAGTCAATTAAGGGGGTAGTTGGCCGCTGGTTTGCTGCAGCTGCCATGACAAAGTATCAGAAACTGGATGACTTAAACAACACAAATGTATTTTGCTTACAATTATAGAGAATAGAAGTAACTGATAAATGAGGGGCCTCCCTGGTGGCGCAGTGAGGTTAAGCGCTGTGCTGTGGAGCTGTCGGCAGCAGCAATGCGAGTTCGACGCCCAGCCGGGGAGAATCCCACATGGTGCGGCAGACCTCTCCTGCCTCGCCCGCTGCTCCCCTAAGCAGTGTATTTCTGATCTGCCTGTTCTGCTCCCCACTCTGTCTCTGGTGAACCCTCTCGCCGCCCCACGCCTCTGGCCTGTACCCCAGCTTGTATGTATAAACAAATAAATCTTTAAAAAAAATTAAAAAAAGTTACTGATAAATGAGCTCTTTGTATATCAATTAAACTATCTGTCCTAAGTTTTAAAATATTTATTGGTTATTTGGTACCTGATATTTCTGATCACATGAAATTTTTGTGTACCTACAATTGGTATTTTTCTTTTAAAATTGCTCAGGTTCTCCCTTTCTTACTTCAAAGTCTTATTAATCTATACATATCACACACTCTTTTCAAACTAAATTCCCTATGTTTTTCCAATTAATCATATATGCTGCACAATGTCAAAGTAAATAACCTGCAAATGTAGCAATTAGAATGTCATTTGTTATCATAAGCTGTGTGGTGTGTTTAAAGAACTAATAACTATATGACCGTCAGCAAAATTACCTATGCTCACAGAAATTTATTTCCTACAAAATGAGGAAACTAATGTTCAGCTCACACCTCATGGGTTAATGTGAGGATAAAAGGATATTATATGTGTGGAAATACTCGCATATTTTCAATATATGTTTGTGACTTTCATTTTCACAGACATGTTTTTGTTGAACATTTAGATTGTTAACAATTCATTGGTGAACTTACAATTACTTTATTTTATTATCAAGACAATGGAGCCCATTCTCTGAAACATTTTGAAATTTTGTATGTGCGAATTCTGAAATAATTGTTCATACACTTACGTATACTCTTAATGCTTGGAATGCTTTTCTATCATTATTTACCATTATTTTTTCTGCTAGCTATGTATTTCTCTACAGGATATCTCTATATACCAAGGATATTGAACACTAACTCCTACAAATTACTTGAGCAACATAGGAAATATCAGATGCCAAAATAAATATTCTATTCCCAGTTCTGTAGCAAATCAATTTTTTTATTAGTCAAACTGCTTTTCATAATCGATGACATTATTCAGTTAATTGTAACATTAACATGATTCCAAGGAGCATAAATAATAAAAAGAATTTATTAGTGTTTGAAGTTAGGATGTCTAAGGATATGGCTAGCCTCAGGAACCCCAGGGATTCAGTGATTTAGTCAGAAAGAATGATATCCTTTCTCTCCCAACTGCTTATTTTTCTCAGTGTTACAGGGAATATGACTCCACTGACTTTAGGCCATATTTGAGACTACCACAAACACTATTTCACCAGCTATAATTCAGAAACCTATCAGGGAGGAACCTAACTGACCTATTTACTGTGTAAGCCACATGTTTCATCAGTCTGGCTTCAATCACTGTGTGCACAGGGATTCAGCAATGTGATTGGCCCAGTTGGGGTGGCAGAGGATTTATCTCACATCAGTAGTGGGATGGGTACTGAGATTGGGAGCCCTGCAAAGACCTCAAGAACAAGGGCTAAAACACTTCCCCAAAGTCAAATGTATACTGTGCTCTTATGGAGACTGTGAATGGGGAAAACCTGCTTCATAAGAAAAACAAAACAAAAAAAAAAAAACCCTACTGCCATAGTGTTTGTTTATTGTATCAAATCAAATCACTTGTGGTAGAAGGTAATAGAAGGTGTTACAAGGAAGATTTCTTTTGTCCTCAAAAGATTATTCAGTAAGTCAGCAATGATGGTGACTTCATACTATTTTTCATTCATATAATACTAGGCTTAATCTACATGATTATTATTCAAAGTGCTCTTATACCCAGACTTGATGGTCCTTCAAAAAGACATAAGGCAGGGTAATTATCTTAATTGAAATATATTTGGCACAAAACTTAATGTCAGGAGTATATATCTTAATTCTCACTGCCTCAAATCAAGTTTACTTTAGTTCCTGGAGTTTTTTTTCATGTTTATAAGTGCCTTGCAAATTTCTGAGTGAATGATCCATTTGTATGTTGTGTTGATGACATAAATGACTAATAATTGCATTCATAATTATCTTTACTTGAGCATGGCAATCTGAACCTCATCAATGCAACACCATCCAACCATGAAAAGAGACCTTTAGGGGCATGTGATAGAATCTAATTTCTTCCCACCCAAAGGGCTATTTAGCAATATTGACCATTTCAAGGGCCAAATCAAACAAGAAAATGAGGGGTAATTTATTTTTCTCTTTCTGCCTTACTCATCCAGTTTTGGGCAATATGGACAACAGAACAATGTTGCCATAATTATTATTTGGCTTTCAGAGCTACACAAATGAATAATCTTTCTCAATGCTGCTTCCAAAAAAAGTTCTAACATTGTTATATAACTACATTTTTCCCTTGCCTTGGCTATTTTGGTCTTGTTAAAATGTTGTGTTTGATCAAATAGCCCATACATGATTAGCTGCAGTATTATAAAATAAATGAATCACAGCTGCACTGACAAATACATAAGCAGGAACAGAGAATGATAAATACAGAAACAATTCCATCTCTAGCTGGAAGTACCCTGAGAGCAATAATTATAGAATGCAACAGAGCCAGTTTGCTCATCATACATTAATTTGACTACATTCAAAATTGCTGACAAAATTTTAAAGAATAACTTAAGATACATCTTCGATATAGTGATCTTATATATTGTGCTTCTGAAAGCCAAAACACATGTATCTAATATAAAGAGAGGTTATGGCATTTGAACTTGTTTGTAAGTGGTAGAGTTAAGTAAAATTGTGTGTGTGTGTGTGTGTGCGCGCGCGAGCGCGCGCTCTGCTGATCTAAGTTTATCACTATTTCTAAGGCCATTTTGCTTTCCGATATTTAGAGAAATATTCCTAGTTCTTCTAGTAGAAATATAACGACTTTATACCCAAACCATGCATTCCTAAATACAACTTGCTACCTCATAATGGAGACTAATTATGAGATTAAAGGGCAAGAGAATGAAATCAAATGTGAGAGACGTGAGATAAGAAAATCTTCCAAAAGAACACAAGTAATAGTAGACTCTATAGGCAGTGTCAAGCTGAATTGACACTTTGAGAAGTTGAATCATCAATATGATTGATAAAGTGCCACATCCCCTCTGAACTAGAAAAGGATACCTTCCATACTCTGAAAAAAGCAAGTAAGAGAAGAGTTGAAAAATAGAGGCTGCACATGCAGTGTTCCTGAGAAAGGTAAAAAGATCACACAGTATCAAGGGAATTCTTAAATCAATGCTTAACTTCAGCACGCACTCAAAACAAATCACCTAAGTTCAAATACTGCTCTGCCTCTGCCAAGCTGGCACACCTGGAACAAGTTACTGAACCTCTCTGTGCATCAACTTTAATACAAGGATAATTATACGAACTGCTTCAAATGTTCCATGTGAAGACATAACAAATTTTATTTACAAAAATCTGGCATAAAGGGACCCCCTCAATAAAGGTTAGCAGTGATTACAATAAAACTCTGAAACAAACCGGTGTTACTCCTGTCCTACTTTTTCACTGTTCAACACTCTTGAATAAGTGAAACATCAAAGACAGAAAAGAAGAAAATGTTCTTAAGTGGAAAGAAAAACTCTTGAATGAAGGCACTCACCATTTTGGGGACAAAAATCAAAGAGATTCAAAATTAGACATATTCTAGCTAAATTTTGGAACTAGAGATGTAAAGAAAAGTCTCTAAAGGTTTAAAAAAAAAAAAGCTTAAGAGGTAGAATATTTAACACCCACACATTTTGACCCTTCTTTCACATTAGACAATTTACATAATTATTCTCTGACCTTTTTTAACCTACCATATCCTGGAAGTCTTTCCATGGCGTTATACTCAGCAATCTCATTATAAAGAAACCTAGAAAAGAGTTTGGTATGATTTGCTTTCATATTCCAATTCAATGACTTTATAAGGGATGAAAACATTGTATTTTTTAAAACGTGGACCTGATTAAAATGTTTTCTTAGATTATAATATAAAAATGCACTTCTTATCTTCTTCCTTTATGAAACATTGTTTAAACGTTTGTACTTACTATTGATCAATTTTGGAGAAGTGGTTTGGAATTTGGGCATAGCATTCTTAGTCATTAAAAAAGGATTAGTCTAACTGCTCCAGGATGTATGCCATTTTGTTTGCAAATTGCATTGCACTTTTCAATGTCATCCAAAAACTTGAAGGCCATATGGTCCTCACATCAATATTGGAACAACTTTGTAAGGAAAGGGCACCTCTTGTAAACACATACATATAAATACACACACACCGATACACAGGACTAAGGTTTTAGCAGATTTTACCAAAGAAAATTTAGTCGCTTGAGTGAGAAAGAATAGAATAACAACTCAGAATGAGCTGTCAGTCCATATCTCCGCGTTTCCCTTCAATTCCTCTTTTTTGCTAAAAGCTGGGAATCAGAATTTTCTCCAGGGGAAAACATTCATCTTTCATAGGACCATCTAGGAATTGTTGTCAAGATTTATAATAGCAGACAAATTTACTATCTTTTTTATCTTGGCATATATACAACATTTTGAAAAGCCAAAAAAAGTTAATTTTATCATATATAAAGGACAAATTTTTCAAAATAGTTATATTAATAATGACATACATTTATTTAATGTACACTTTGTTACTGCAGTCTTGTCTTTTAACTGATGACTTCTAAAATCCTTACCACAAACCACTACTGAGGTATAATTATTATTAAGTCCATTTTATAGAGAGGGAAACTGAAACTCACTAAAGTCAAATAATCTGCTCTAGGTCACAGAGGCAGCAAGATTTACAGCCATAATTAGTGGGCCCATACCCTCAGGCAGGTCTCTCTTTTTAAAAATTGTTAATTTTTGAAATATTTAAGATTAAAAATCTTAAATAACATTAAAAAATGAAGCACTGTAGAATTGTATTAAGTGAATTTTCTTACCCTCTGGAATAATTTGTCACTCATACTGAGTTGTAAAGAAGTAACTACTGTGAAGAGAATGGTGTAGAACCAGTCAGGTTTTTTTCAGTGCATACATAAAATATTTAATACCTATATACTATGTGATTTCCTCCAGAAATAGAAACACTCATCGACAGTTATGGTATATGCAGGTAAAGGAATACTACTCAGTGATCAAAAAAGATAAATTCATGCCATTTGTAGCAACATGGGTGGAGCTTGAAAGGATAATGCTAAGTGAAATAAGTCAAAAGGAGAAAGATCAATACCAGATTACATCACTAATATGTGGAATATAAAGTAATTAAATTAGTAGTCAGGTTAAGACAAGGTGAAAAACTATGATTCAGGGAAATAGGTTCACACCATCTCAAATGTATGTTACCACACTCTACTCACCACCACTGCACCATTAGCCCTTGACCATAGTTCATTGGGCCCACTCTCTTCTTTGTTCCCATCCTTACACTTCCTCTTCCTCTAGTAGGTTCACATTTGCAGTTGTATTTCTAGGCTTTGTTTTGGTTTAGTTTTCTCAGTACTGTTGTTTCATTTCTCTATATTCCAAAAATGAGTGAAAGCATATGCTGTTTATTTTTGTCCTTCTGACTTATTTCATCTAACATAATCCCCTGTAGTTCTATTCATATTGTCACAAATGGCAAGAGGTTTTTTTTTTTTATATACTTAAGTGACATTCCATCGTGCATATATTCCACATCTTTTTAATCCACTCATCTGTCCTTGGGCATTTAGGTTGTTTCCATAACTTGGCTATTGTAAATAGTGCAGCAATGAACATAGGCGTGTATATGCCTTCAAACTAGTGTTTTTGCCTTCTTCAAATAGAATTCTAGGATTGGAATTGTTGGACCATATGGCAGGACTATTTTTTAATATTTTAAGAACCCGCCATACACTTTTCCAGAGAGGCTGGACCAGCCTACATTCTCATCAACAAGGTGTGAGGGTTCTTTTCTCTCTAAACTCTTCTATATTTGTTGGTTTTGGGTATTTTTTTAAAACGGTCATTCTCAAAGCAGTGAGGTGGTACCTCAGTATGGTTTTGATTAGCAAAATATTTTAATCTTCTTTCTATATAGTAAATATATATATATATATTTTTTAAAGATTTATTCATTTATACATACAAGCTGGGGTACAGGCCAGAGGCGTGGGGCGGCGAGAGGGTTCACCAGAGACAGAGCGGGGAGCAGAACAGGCAGATCAGAAATACACTGCTGAGGGGAGCAGCGGGTGAGGCAGGAGAGGTCTGCCACACCATGTGGGACTCTCCCCGGCCGGGCGTCGAACTCGCGTC